>SJXQ01008225.1:50291-82482 GCA_006408695.1 Aepyceros melampus | reverse complement strand
AACTGACTCATTGGAGAAGATCCTGATGCTGGGAAAGAGTGAAGGCAGGAGGAGAAGGGGACAACAGAGGATGAGATGGTTGGATGGCATCACTGACTCAATGTACATGAGTTTGAGTAAACACCGGGAGTTGGTGATGGACGGGAGGCCTGGGATGCTGCAGTTCACCAGGTCACAAAGAGCGAATGAACTGAACTGTCTGAAAAAATAAATTAAATTTTTTTAAAAAATATATACAAATGGAAAGCATGCATCGGAAAAGGTGTTTAATATAACTAATAACCAGGGAAATGAAAATCAAAATCACAATGTGATATCGTCTCACATCTGTTAAGGTGGCTATTATCAAAATAAACCAAAAATGAAAACAAAAGATACGAAGTATTGACCATGTTGTAGAGAAAAAAAAAGAGTCCTGTCTATATTGTTAGTGAGAATATAAATTGGTGCAGACACTATGGAAAATAATAAAGTAGTTCCTCACAAATTAAAATTCATATTTCTACAAAATCCAGTAATGCTATTTCTGGACATACACTCCAAAGGAATTAAAATCAGGATCTCAAAGATTTATTTATACTCCCCTGTCCATTACAGCATTATTCACAGTAGCTGGGGGTGGAAACAGTCTACATATACATAGACATATGAATAGATAATGAAAATGTTGTATATACTTACAATGAACTATTATTCAGTCTTTAAAAAAGAAATAAATATTGATATTTGCAACAAGATGGATGAACTTGGAGGACATTGTGCTAAGTGAACTAAGCCAGACACAGAAGAATAAATACTACATTGTAACATGTAGATGAGAAATCTTAGATATTCAAACTCAGAAACAAAGTAGAATGGTGGTTGAAATGGTTGGGCAAGAGGAAAATGAGAGGTATTAGGCACAGAGTATAAATGTTTAATTTTATACAGTAAATAAGTCCTGCTGCTGCTGCTGCTGCTGGTAAGTCGCTTCAGTCATGTCCAACTCTGTGCGACCCCATAGATGGCAACCCACTAGGCTCCCCCGTCCCTGGGATTCTCCAGGCAAGAACACTGGAGTGGGTTGCCATTTCCTTCTCCAATGCATGAAAGTGAAAAGTGAAAGTGAAGTCACTCAGTCGTGCCCAATTCTTAGCGACCCCATGGACTGCAGCCTACCAGGCTCCTCCATCCATGGGATTTTCCAGGCAAGAGTACTGGAGTGAGTTGCCATTGCCTTCTCTGAAATAAGTCCTAGATATCTATTATTCATTATAGCCCCAATAGTTACCAATACTATATTATATACTTAAAATTTTCCAATGAGGGTAGAACTTACAAATTTTTTTAACATACACACAAATATTTGCAGCCTACCAGGCTCCTCCATCCAGGGATTTTCCAGGCAAGAGTACTGGAGTGAGTTGCCATTGCCTTCTCTGAAATAAGTCCTAGATATCTATTATTCATTATAGCCCCAATAGTTACCAATACTATATTATATACTTAAAATTTTCCAATGAGGGTAGAACTTACAAATTTTTTTAACATACACACAAATATTAAAAGTGAAAAAAAAAAAGCTGCTTTGTGAAAGAAAATGTCAAGAGAATGAGAAGACAAGCCACGGACCTGGAGAAACTATTTGCATAAGATATATCTGTTTACAATTATCCAAAACAAAGAATTCTTAAAATTCAACAATAAGAAAACAAACAGCATTTTAAAATGAACTAAAGGCCTTAACAGAAACCTCATCAAGCAAGATATTTAGATGGCCAAAAAGCATATGAAAAGATGTTCCACAGCATATATCATTAAGAAAATTCAAGTTTAAATAATGATATACCCCTACAAACTTACTAGAATGGTCAACATCCAAAACATTCACAATACTAAACCCTGGTGAGGTTGTGGAGCAAAAGGAACTCTCATTCATTGCTTGTGTGAGTTCAAAATGGTAAAACCAAATATACTATTGCCAAATAATCCAGAAATCATATTTTTTTAGTGTTTACTCAATAGAACTGAAATCTTGTGTTTAAAAAATCTGCACACAAATTTTTATAGCAGATTTATTCATAATTGCCAAAACTTGGAAGCAACTAAGATGTCCTTCTGCAGGCAAATAGATAAAAAGCCATGGTACATCCAGACAAGGGTGTATTATACAGTACTCAAAAGAAATGAGCTATCAAGACATGAAAAGATATGGAGGGCCTTCAAAGGAATATTACTAAATGAAAGAAGGCAATCTAATAAGGCTATATGCTGTATGATTCCAACCATGTGATATTTTGGAAAAGGCAAAACTATGAAGACAGTAAAAAGATCTGTGGTTTTCAGGAGCTATGGAGTAAGAGGAGGATAAGAGGAGCACAGAAGATTTCTAAGGAAATGAAAATGCTCTGCATGTACTATAATGGTGGATGCATAATATTAATACATTTGTTCAAGCTCATAGAATGTACATTACAAGTTAACTGTAATGTAAACTGTGAACTTTGGATGATTATGATGTGCTGACATAGGTTCAATTGTAGCAAATGTACCACTTTGGTGAGGGATGTTGATAATAGGGGAAGAGAAAGAGGAGAGTGAAAAAGTTGGCTTAAAGCTCAACATTCAGAAAATGAAGATAATGGCAACTGGTCCCATCACTTCATGGGAAATAGATGGGGAAACAATGGAAACAGTGTCAGAGTTTATTTTGGGGAGCTCCAAAATCACTGCAGATGGTGATCGCAGCCATGAAATTAAAAGATGCTTACTCCTTGGAAGGAAAGTTATGACCAACCTAGATAGCATATTCAAAAGCAGAGACATTACTTTGCCAACAACAATCCATCTAGTCAAGGCTATGGTTTTTCCAGTGGTCCTCTGGATGTGAGAGTTGGACTGTGAAGAAAGCTGAGCATTGAAGAATTGATGCTTTTGAACTGTGGTGTTGGAGAAGACTCTTGAGAGTCCCTTGGACTGCAAGGAGATCCAACAGGTCCATCTTAAAGGAGACCAGTCCTGGGTGTTCATTGGAAGAACTGATGCTAAGGCTGAAACTCCAATACTTTGGCCACCTCACGCAAAGAGTTGATTCATTGGAAAAGACCCTGATGCTGGGAGAGATTGGGAGCAGAGGAGAATGGGACAACAGAGGATGAGATGGCTGGATGGCTTCACCGACTCCACGGACATGAGTTTGGGTGAACTCCGGGAGTTGGTGATGGACAGGGAGGCCTGGCGTGCTGTAATTCATGGGGTCACAAAAAGTCAGACACAACTGAATGACTTAACTGAATTGATGCACATGTAGGGGCAGGTGGTATATGGGAAATTTTTGTACCTTCCCATCAATTTTCTTGTGAACTTAAAATTTCTCTAAAATTTTTCTCTAAATAAATAAATATAGGGACTTAAAGAAAATTTTTATAGGTTATGAAATATTTATAGCATAGATTATGGTGATGGGTTCAAGGGTGCATGCTTATCTCCAAACTTATCAAGTTGTATATATTAAATATACATACCTTTTAATGTTAATCATACCTTAATAAATTACTTTAAATAAAATTACAGTTTCATGGTATTTCATTGTATCTATCTGTCATATTTTATTTAACTAGTCCCCTACCAATGGAAGTTTAAGTTTTGTCCAATCATTTCCTATTACAAACATGGCAACATTGAGCAATATGGCATATGTGTCATTTTGCACATGACAATATATTTGTAAAATAAGTTTATAAAAGAGATATTAGTAGGCTAAAGACAAAACATATTGTACTTTTGATAATTTGTTCATAAGTGTTGAAACAATTATGTTCTGCCCATAATAAGGAAGATTGTCTATTTCTCCACAACCATACCAATGGAATGGTATCAATTTTTTAAAATATGTGCCAATCAAAAAGATGAAAATGGTATCTCATAATTCTCTAATTATAAGTAAGATTGAGAGTTTTTTTAATGATATGTCTATCTGTATCATTTTTACATTTCTAAATGGATTTTGGGGGCCATTTTCTTATAATTGGTAGAAACTCTTTGTACACTAGGAAGAGTCACTCATCATGGATATATAATAAAAACAGATTTTCAGAATTATTTCGCTAATCTTTACATTTTTGTTTTGGTGATTTTGCCATGAGCTTTGGTTTTGTTTTAAGAAATCAATGTCATCAATATTTTCTTCTTTGGTTTCGGCATTGTGCATCTCAGAAAAGCCTTTATTATACCCAGGTTATAAAGGAACCTTCCAAAAAAAAAGGAAACTTCCTTTACGTTATAAATAACTTAGGGAGTTTATTTTGGTTCACAAGCGCTGGCTTGCTGCTGAGGCACCACAGAGAGAGGTCTGCACTAGTGGATGCTGGGTTTCCTGTGCCTGCCTCAGCACACATCCCAGCCCAAGCCCAGCAAACACTCTGGCCATGTTCACCACATGCCATAGCACAGCACTGGATCTGCTTTATTGACTATGCCAAAGCCTTTGACTGTGTGGATCACAATAAACTGTGGAAAATTCTGAAAGAGACAGGAATACCGACCACCTGACCTGCCTCTTGGGAAACCTATATGCAGGTCAGGAAGCAACAGTTAGAACTGGACATGGAACAACAGACTGGTTCCAAATAGGAAAAGGAATACTTCAAGGCTGTATATTGTCACCCTGCTTATTTAACTTATATGCAGAGTACATCATGAGAAAGGCTGGGCTGGAAGAAACACAAGCTGGAATCAAGATTGCTNAACAGTTAGAACTGGACATGGAACAACAGACTGGTTCCAAATAGGAAAAGGAATACTTCAAGGCTGTATATTGTCACCCTGCTTATTTAACTTATATGCAGAGTACATCATGAGAAATGCTGGACTGGAAGAAACACAAGCTGGAATCAAAATTGCTGGGAGAAATATCAATAATCTCAGATATGCAGATGACACCACCCTTATGGCAGAAAGTGAAGAGGAACTAAAAAGCCTCTTGATGAAAGTGAAAGAGGAGAGTGAACAAGTTGGCTTCAAGCTCAACATTCAGAAAACGAAGATCATGGCATCTGGTCCCATCCCTTCATGGGAAATAGATGGGGAAACAGTGTCAGGCTTTATTTTTCTGGGCTCCAAAATCACTGCAGATGGTGACTGCAGCCATGAAATTAAAAGACACTTACTCCTTGGAAGGAAAGTTATGACCAACCTAGATAGTATTTAAAAAGCAGAGACATTACTTTGCCAACAAAGGTCTGTCTAGTCAAGGCTATTGTTTTTCCAATGGTCATGTATGGATGTGAGAGTTGGACTGTGAAGAAAGCTGAGCACCGAAGAATTGATGCTTTTTAACTGTGGTGTTGGAGAAGACTCTTGAGGGTCCCTTGGACTGCAAGGAGATCCAACCAGTCCATTCTGAAGGAGATCAACCCTGGGATTTCTTTGGAAGGAATGATGCTGAAGCTGAAGCTCCAGTACTTTGGCCACCTCATGCGAAGAGTTGACTCATTGGAAAAGACCCTGATGTTGGGAGGGATTGGGGGCAGGACAAGAAGGGGACGACAGAGCATGAGATGGCTGGATGGCATCACTGACTAGATGGATGTAAGTCTGAGTGAACTCCAGGAGTTGGTGATGGACAGGGAAACCTGGCGTGTGCGATTCATGGGGTCGCAAAGAGTCAGACACGATTGAGTGACTGAACTGAACTGAACATTAAGTATACCAATACTCACATTATACAAGTCCCAGAAGGAGAAATGGAAGAGAAGGAGATTGAAAATATATTTGAAGACATTATAGCTGAAAACTTCCCAAACCTGAAAAATGAAATAGATATCCAGATACAAGAAGCATAGAGTTATCTGAAACAAGATGAACTTAAAGAGATCCATGACAAGATGTACCATAATTAAAATGGAAAAAGTTAAAGAGAGAATTCTAAAGGCAGTAAGAGAAAAATAAAGTTATATACAAGGGAATCCTCATATGGTTATCAGTTAACTTCTCTGCAGAAATTTTGCAGAGAAGGAGAGAACACCATGACATTCAAAGTACTGAAAGGGAAAGACCTGCAACCTAGGATATTCTACCCAGCAAGATTATCATTTAGAAGATAAGGAGAGATAAAGAAATTTACAGACAAGCAAAAACTAAAAGAATTCATCACTACTAAACCTACAGCAAACAATTATTAAAGGGTCTTCTCTAAGTGGAAAAAGAGAATATATAGGAAAGGAAAAGATATAGTAAAGATTGAGGATCAACCACTTAAACAAGCCAATACAAAGGTTAAAAATCAAAAACCTATAACAGTTAAATGATAAACATGAAGATGTAAAATATGACATGAAAAACACAATATGTAAAGGAGGGAAGTAAAAGCATAGATATTTTAGAATTTGAACTTAAATGACTATCAGTTTAACTCAAGTAGATATAGTTATAGGTCAATGTATATGAACCTTGTGGTAAACACAAATCAAGAATCTATAATTGATAAATGAAAACTGAAAAGAAAGAAACAAAAGCATAGTGCTCAAGAAAATTATCAAACCACAAAGGAAGAAACAAAAAGAAGAAATGTACAGAGAAGAACTAAAAAGACAAACTGAAAACAAGTACAAAATTGAAGTAAGTACATTCTTATCAATAATCACTTTAAATACCAATGGACTACTTCTCCAATCAAAAGACATAAGGTAACTGATGAATAAAATACAAGATGCTTCTGTATTCTGCCTATAAGAAACTTCAGAGCTAAAGACACACAGAATGCAAGTGAAGTGATGAAAAAAGATATTTCATACCAACTCAAATGAAAACAATATGAGGGCAGCAATACTCATATAAAAAAATAGACTTTAAAAGAAAGTTTATAATAAAACACCAATAAGAGTATTATATAATGGTACTCTGCTGTGTGCTGTGTTCAGTTGTGCTTGACTTTTTGTGACCCTTTGAAATATAGCCTGCCAGGCTCCTCTGTCCATGGGATTTTTCAGGTAAGAATACTGGAGTGAGTTGTCATTTCCTCTTCCAGGATCTTCCCAACCCAGGTATCAAACCCACCTTTCCTGTGTCTCCTGCATTACAGGCAGAGTTTTTACCACAGCCACTGAGGAGGCCCATATATAATGGTAAAGGAGTCAATAAGAGAAGAAGATATAACACTGGCATATATGCACTCAATAGAGGAGCACCTAAATTTATAAAACAAATCTTACTAGATATAAAGCGAGAACTTGATAATAATGTGATAATAGTTGGAGACTTTAACATCCCACTTACATCAATGGACCGATCATCCAGACAGAAAATCAATAAGGCACTGCTGCTGCTGCTGCTGCTAAGTCACTTCAGTCGTGTCCGACTCTGTGAGACCCCATAGACGGCAGCCCACAGGCTCCCCTGTCCCTGGGATTCTCCAGGCAAGAACACTGGAGTGGATTGCCATTTCCTTCTCCAATGCATGAAAGTGAAAAGTGAAAGTGAAGTCGCTGAGTTGTGTCCGACCCTCAGCGACCCCATGGACTGCAGCCTTCCAGGCTCCTCCATCCATGGGATTTTCCAGGCAGGAGTACTGGAGTGGGATGCCATTGCCTTCTCCGTCAATAAGGCACAGCACTCCTAAATGACACAGTAGTCCACTTGTACCTAACTGATATCTACAAGACATTCTACCTCAAAACAGCAACATAACATTCTCTTCAAGTACACTTAGATCATTCTCCAGGAGAGATCACACAGTAGACCACAACACAAGTCCCAACAAATTCAAGAGGCTAGAACTACAAACAGAACTTAATAAATCTAAAAATAGAAACACCATATGATCCAGCAACTCTACTCTGAGTATATATATGAACAAAACAAGAACACTAATTCAAAAAGATATACATGTCCCAATGTTCACAGCAGCAGTATTTTCAATAGCCAAGATATGGAAGCAATCCAAGAGTCTATCAACAGATGAATGGATATAGAAAATGTAGTATGTATGAAGGAATGATGCTAAAGCCGAAGCTCCAGTACTTTGGCCACCTCATGCAAGAGTTGACTCATTGGAAAAGACCCTGATGCTGGGAGGGATTGGGGGCAGGAGGAGAAGGGGACGACAGAGGATGAGATGTCTGGATGGCATCACTGACTCGATGGATGTGAGTCTGAGTGAACTCCAGGAGTTGGTGATGGACAGGGAGACCTGGCGTGCTGCGATTCATGGGGTCGCAAAGAGTCAGACACGACTGAGTGACTGAACTGAACTGAACTGAATTGATGCATGTGTATGTATACACACAGTGAAATATCAGCCACAAAAGAGAATCAAATTTTGCCATTTGCAACAACGTGGATGGACCTAGAGAACATTGAGTGACATAAGTCACACAGTGAAAAACAAATGCTGTATATCACTTATACATGGAATCTAAATAATAAAACAGATGAATGTATTCAGCAAAACAGAAATAGAATTGCAGATATAGAAAACAAATTAGTTGTTACCATTGGGGAGTGGGAAGGAAGGAGGGACAAGATAGGGGTATGGGATTAACAGGTACAAACTACTATGTATAAAATACATTAGCCTCAAAATATATATCATGCAGCACAGAATTATAACTATTATCTTATAATAACTTTTAATGCAGTATATGAATAATTTATAAAAATACTGAATCACCATGGTGTATACCTGAAACTAATGCAAGATTATAAATAACTGTACTTTGATTACAAAAGTCTCTAAAGCTGAAATGAAATTTAATAAGATCACTGTATGCATGCATGATAATTTGCTTCAGTAATGTCTGACTCTTTATAACCCTATGGACTGTAGCCTGCCAGGCTCCTCTGTCTGTGGGATTCTCCAGGCAAGAATACTGTAGTGGGTTACCACGACCTTCTCCAGGGGATCTTCCCAACCCAGGGATAGAACCCATGTTTCCTGTGGTTCCTGCATTGCAGGCAGATTCTTTACCTCTGAGTCACTGAGGATCACTGTATATATAAGTTTTATCCACTATATTAATGTATGTACAAATTAATTAAAATTGTAAATTAAAAAATAATTATACGAAGACAGTTCCTTTAGAAGATAAGTTTAGGACATTAAAAGTAAAAAGTTGGTGGAGACTTGCACTAGCAAAACAAATCTTTAAATGATAGATTATTTGGCAGTGCCATAAGATGGCCAGTTTAGATATAGAACTTGTTAAAACAAATTGAGTACAAAAAGCTGAAACTAATAGTTCAATACTGCATTGGGTGGAGGTGTCAAGATGGTCCCTTAGGGATCCACTCTGAGTTCAATAAAATTTAGTATTTTCATTTACTAGTTAGAGAATAGAAGGGAGAAGATGCTAATAAAATTTTCAGGTGTTCTTACACATTGTAGTATAGGCATGAAAACAGAGTACAAGCAGGATAAATTTTAAGTGGACAGAAATCAATAAAATGAGATTCTATAAAGCATTCATAAATGTAATGTGATTCAAAAGGGAAAGAATAATCAAATGCACCAATATAAAATGGAATCACAAGAGGGTCTAAGGGTTATAGCAGAAAATAAAGTGAATGTGTATCACCAGTATGACTGTCAAAACTCAAAGGCCAGTGCTGATCAAGTTACAAAAATATTTTTTTTCTTAGTGGGGAAAAAAAAAAAGAGAAGAAAGGTTGCCAGTCTCTATAAATACTTCAGTTAGTCCAAGGTGTCAACTTGAAAAGACTGACAGATAAGTAGTGTACAGTGAGGTGATTGAATAATCTAAAGAATTCATGGAGGAAAAAAAAATAAGACAGGCATAAAACAAAGACAAATGGAGAAGAATAATCAAAGAAAGTAAAGTAGATATAGTCAATCAAAGTAGAAGCCAAGGAATGGACAAACAGAAAAGGGTGAACAGGGGAGGGGAGGGAAGGAAAAGCCACAGAAAGAGAATAGAAAGGGGAGAGAAAGGAAGAGAAGGAGGAAAGGAGGCAGGACTTTCAAAAGGGATGAAAGACTACAAAAGAATATTGTCAAAAGAAGTTTGTCTCATGAATTCACTTCACAAAGAAATTATGCAGAGAGTTAGTGATGAGTTCCCAATTACTATTTTAATTGGAGTGTTTTCAAGGGATATACTTGCTGTAATTCAGATCCTTAGTTGAAATGATCTTCAGATCAGGGGGGCGGTCCTAAGATGGCAGAGGAATAGGATGGGGAGACCACTTTCTCCCCCACAAATTCCTCAAAAGAACATTTGAACGCTGAGCAAATTCCACAAAACAACTTCTGAATGCTGGCAGAGGACATCAGGCACCCAGAAAACCAGCTCATCATCTTCGAAAGGAGGTAGGACAAAATATAAAAGATAAAAAGAGAGACAAAAGAGTTAGGGATGAAAATCCATCCCAGAAAGAGAGTCTTAAAAGAGGAGAAATTTCCAAACACCAGGAAACCCTCTAACTGGTGGGTCTGTGGGGAGTTTTGGAATCTCGGAGGGCAACATAATGGGGAGGAAAAATAAATAAATAAACAAACCCCACAGATTACGCACCTAATGGCAACTCCCAGCAGACAAGTACCCCAGATGCTCGCATCTGCTGCCAGCAAGCGGGGGCTGAACAGGGAGGAGCGGGTTGCATTGCTTAAGGTAAGGACTGGGCCTGAGAGCCCTGAGGGCAATCTGAGGGAGCTAACAGTGAGATAGCAACCCAAACTGTGGGATAGCCAGAGAGAGGGGAGAAAAAGAGAGAGAGAGAGAGAGAGAACTATCCCAGGAAAGCCCTAACCTAAGGCTGCCAGATCCAGTCACAGAACAAAGGACTGAGCAAATACCAGAGGAGTGCAAGCAGACTGTGGACTGGCCCATCCACCACCAGAGGCAGGGGGCAGGCAGGTGCCAGCCAGAGCCGGAAAGGGGCAAACTAGGCCCCAGAGATGGCATCCCTACCAAACTGCAAACAGGCTTCCAGTTTCTAACCAAGACTTCCTGGGATTCTGGACGGTTGACATCCTCCAGGAGTGTTGCAGCCAGAGATCAGCTCCCCAGAAGAGACACACAGCACACC
Organism: Aepyceros melampus; assembly: GCA_006408695.1. Lineage (NCBI taxonomy): Eukaryota > Metazoa > Chordata > Mammalia > Artiodactyla > Bovidae > Aepyceros > Aepyceros melampus. Next base: position 71,460 of record SJXQ01008225.1, on the reverse strand, counting down.
AGAGACGGATGTGCCCACTGCCACCCAGGAAACTGAGCAGCTGGGACCAGGGGAGGTGATAAGACACACTCACAGCCTGGGGAGTGCATTCGCCAAGCACCTGGTCACCTGAACTGCTCAGACCTGGAAAGGGCACTAAACACAGGCCCAACCCAGTCTGCGCCTTTGTAAAGTACCCAAGAACCTGAACCTGAGTGGCTTAGACCTGGGAAGTGCACACTTCCAATCCCACCCACAGGGAGGAAACTGCACAATAAAGAAGAATCACAAAGTTCCAGAATACAGAAAGGCCACCCTAAACACAACAATTTAAACAAGATGAAAAGGCAGAAAAAAACTCAGCAGGTAAAGGAACATGATATATGCCCACTAAACCAAACAAAAAAGGAGATACGAGTCTACCTAAAAAAGAATTCAGAATAATGATACTAAAAGTGATCTAAAATCTTGAAAACAAAATCCAGCTACAGATAAGTAGCCTGGAGACAAGGATTGAGAAGATGCAAGAAAGGTTTAACAAGGACCTAGAATAAATAAAAAAGAGTCAATATATAATGAGTAATGAGATCAAAAACACTCTGGAGGGAACCAAGAATAGAATAATGGAGGCAGAAGATAGGATAAGTGAGGTAGAAGATCCGTTCCGTTCAGTCGCTCAGTCGTGTCCGACTCTACAACCCCATGAATCGCAGCACGCCAGGCCTCCCTGTCCATCACCAACTCCCGGAGTNACCTTTCTGTGCTGTTTGTGTTCCTTTTGTTGTTTTTGGCGGCTCGGGTATTTCTTGCTGCCTGTGGGTTTTCTCTAGTTGCAGCAGTGGAGACTACTCTCTAGTTGTTGCGTGTAGGCTCCCTACTCTGCTGGCTTCTCTTGTTGTGGAGTACGGGCGCTAGGGTGCACAGGCTTCAGTAGTTGCCACTTGCAGGCTCTAGTTGTTGTCGTTCAGTTGCTAAGTTGTGTCTGACTCTTTGTGACCCCATGGACTGCAGCACGCCAGGCCTCCCTGTCCTTCACTATCTCCCAGAGCTTGCTCAAACATACGTCCATTGAGTCAGTGATGCCATCCCACCATCTCATCCTCTGTCACCCCCCACCTCCTCCTGCCCTCAATCTTTCCCAGCATCAGGGTCTTTTCCAACGAGTCAGCTCTTCCCATCAGGTGGCCAAAACTGTTGTGGTGCACGGGCTTAGTTGCTCCATGGCATGTAGAATCTTCCTGTATCAGGGACTGAACATTGGCAGGTGGATTCTTAACCACTGGACCACCAGGGAAGTCCTGGGCTGTTTGTTTTTGACAGCTTTATTGAGGTATAGTCAACATGCAATGGTGCTGCCGCTAAGACCTGGAACAATCAAATAAATAAATATAAATATTTTAAAAAGGAAATATTAAAAAATATGTAATGAATTACACATAGTTAACCCTACAGTTTATTAAATTTTGACACAAATATGCACCTGTAAAGCCATCACCACAATCGAGATACTGAATGCATACATCATCCCCAAATTTCTTCATGTTCCGTGTGATCCTCCCTCTCATCTTCATCCTCTACTTGCTCCAGGTGACCACTGGATCTGCTTTGGTCATTGTAGATCACTTGCATTTTTTATTTTATTTTTTATTTTTATTTTATGTACCCTTGTTTTGTCTTTCACTTGGCATGATTATTTGAAATTCACCTAAGATGAGGAGTCCATAAATAGTTCATCTATTCTTATTGTTGAGTTGTATCCCATCATATAGCTATACATTTATATGTTTATCCATTCACCTCAGTTCAGTTCAGTCACTCAGTCGTGTCCAACTCTTTGAGACCCCATGGACTGCAGCACAACAGGCCTCCCTGTCCATCACCAACTCCCAGAGCTTACTCATGTCCATTGAGTCGGTGATGCCATCCAACCATCTCATCCTCTGTTATCCCTTTCTCCTCCCACCTTCAATCTTTCACAGCATCAGGGTCTTTTCAAATGAGTCAGTTCTTTGCATCAGGTGGCCAAAGTATTTGAGTTTCAGCTTTGGCATCAGTCCTTCCAATGAATATTCAGGACTGATCTCCTTTAGGATGGACTGGTTGGATCTCCTTGCAGTCCAAGGGACTCTCAAGAGTCTCCTCCAACACCACAGTTCAAAAGCATCAATGTTTCAGCGTTCAGCTTTCTTTATAGTCCAACTCTCACATCCATACATGACTACTGGAAAAACCATAGCTTTGACTAGACGAACCTTTGTTGGCAAAGTAATGTCTCTGCTTTTTAATTTGCTGTCTAGGTTGGTCATAGCTTTTCTTCCAAGGAGCAAGTGTCTTTTAATATCATGGCTGCAGTCACTATCTGCAGTGATTTTGGAGCCCCAAAAGATAAAGTCTGTCACTGCTTCCCCATCTATTTTCCATGAAGTAATGGGATCAGATGCCATGATCTGAGTTTTCTGGATGTTGAGTTTTACCAACTTTTTCACTCTCACTTTTATCAAGAGGCTCTTTAGTTCTCCTTCACTTTCTGCCATAAGGGTCCATTCACCTATTAATGGACATTTTGATTGTTTCCAGTTTTTGCCTACTACAGATGAAGCTACTACTGTAGCTTCTATAGTAGCTACTATGAAGCTACTACTACCTATTACAGATGAACATTCCTGTAGAATTCTTTGTGTAGACACATGCTTTTCATTTCTCCCTAGGAATGGCTGGTCAGATGATAGACATATATTTATTTACCTTTTGAAGAAACTGCTGAACTGTTTTACAAAGTGTACTATTGTGGTTTTAATTTTCGTTTCCACAATAACTAATAATATTGAAAATCTTTTTATGAGCTTATTCGTCACCCATTTATCATCTTTGGTGAAGTATCTCTTCAAATATTTGCCCATTTTTCATTGTTTTTTTTGTTTTCTTTTTCAACCCCAAGCTTCTAACCTTTGGAAGAAACTATTAAGAGAATAAAAACACCAGTGAGGGTGGGTTGTGTGACTATAAATGGTAGAACAAGGGAGACCTTTGTGGTAATAAAATAGTTTTGTATCTTCATAGTGGTGTGGTTACAAAAATATTGCACATATTATAAATAATACATAACACAGCATCAATGTTATATTCCTGGTTTTGATAGTATATCATAATTATATAATGCTAGATAATAGAAAATATATGTATTAGTCTCTGCCCCTGGTTCCTGGCACAGAGCTCCTAAAACCTTTGCAATTTCCAAAGTGATAAGAACACTTGGAACATCTTTTGTTTCAGTATTTGGCCTTTGACACCATGCCTGATACAGAGTGCTATGTCCCTGGGAATTTCCTAGGTGATAGGAGAGTCTTTTGTTTTAATGAAGTGACTCTGGGTGGACTCCGGGATAGCTCTTAGATAGGGGCTGGTCATCAGAAGGAGAAAGCCATGATTAGAAGCTTGGAATTCTCCCTTCCACTCTGCATAATGCCTCCCCCATCAGAGAGGTGGAAAATAGAGTTAATAACTGATCATGCCTACCTGAGGAAGCCTCCATAAAAATCTCAGCAGAAGCGGTCTGTGGAGCTTCCAGGTTGGTGAACATGTCCACATTCTGGGAGGGTGATGCAATCCGACTCCACAGGGTCAGAAGCTCCTGTAACTGGGACCCTCCCAGACCTCACCCTCTGTATCTGTCCACTCATCTGGCTATTCATTTATGTCATTCATCATATCCTTTCCTAACTGTTAAACATCAGTCAATGTTCCCTGAGTTCTATGAGCTGTTCTAGCAAATAACTGAAGGGAGAGGAGGTCATGGGCACCAAGTTGGACAGAAGCTGCGGCTAATCTGGGGTCCTACTCTTTGCTACTGGCCTGTGTGTGTGTGGTCGGGGGGAAGCATCGTGGGCCTGAGCCCTTAACCTGTGGGATTGGATACTTCCTCCGGGAAGACTGTATTAAAATGGAGTTAGGTTGTAGGACAATAGCTGGTGTTGCAGAGAACTGCTTGCGAGGAACCTCCTGACTCCCACATTTGGTGTCGGAAGTGTTGTGAGTGTGAGACGGCGTGTGTGATGGTGGTATGAGAGTAAAGGAGAAACACAGGAGGAAGACTGGGTTTTTCTAACTCAATAACCATTCGGGGAAACTGGGTGAAGAGTATAAGGGGCCTCTGTACTATTTTTGCAACTATCTGCAAATCTAAAATTATTTTAAAAAACCCCACAGACATTGTAAAATAAATGGTGCTTCAACAACTGATGATATTTAGGGAGAAAATAAAACTGGATCCCTATCTTACAGTATACATAAAAGTCAATGCCTAGAATGTTAAAGGCCTTAATCTGAATAGAATATTATTAGAGAAGAAATATGGAAATGGTCTTTGTGACTGCAAGATAGGAAAATATTTCCTAATGTTCAAAAAGGAAAAACCTAAAATAAGGGGCCTCTGTACTATTTTTGCAACTATCTGCAAATCTAAAATTATTTAAAAAAACCCCACAGACATTGTAAAATAAATGGTGCTTCAACAACTGATGATATTTAGGGAGAAAATAAAACTGGATCCCTATCTTACAGTATACATAAAAGTCAATGCCTAGAATGTTAAAGGCCTTAATCTGAATAGAATATTATTAGAGAAGAAATATGGAAATGGTCTTTGTGACTGCAAGATAGGAAAATATTTCCTAATGTTCAAAAAGGAAAAACCTAATGTTCAAATGAAAGAATGTTCAAAAGGAAGAAAATCAATAAACTTGACTACGTTTATATTAAGCATTTAGATTCACATCAAGTGAAAAGATAAGCCACAAACTGGAAGAATAAGTGCAACACATAAACCTGAGTAAGATTTAATATCTAGACTATATAAATTACTTCTCTACATCAATAAGAAAAGACGGTTCAATCAGTAAAATGGACAAAGAAATGAATGGTATTTTCACTTAGGAGAAAGCATAAATAAGCCATAAACATATGAAAAAAATTTTCTGGTTCATTTGATATCAGAGCTGTGTAAGTTGAAATCATAATAAAATCCAATGACACAGCCACTAAATGAATGGAAATGGTCTTTGTGACTGCAAGATAGGAAAATATTTCCTAATGTTCAAAAAGGAAAAACCTAATGTTCAAATGAAAGAATGTTCAAAAGGAAGAAAATCAATAAACTTGACTACGTTTATATTAAGCATTTAGATTCACATCAAGTGAAAAGATAAGCCACAAACTGGAAGAATAAGTGCAACACATAAACCTGAGTAAGATTTAATATCTAGACTATATAAATTACTTCTCTACATCAATAAGAAAAGACGGTTCAATCAGTAAAATGGACAAAGAAATGAATGGTATTTTCACTTAGGAGAAAGCATAAATAAGCCATAAACATATGAAAAAAATTTTCTGGTTCATTTGATATCAGAGCTGTGTAAGTTGAAATCATAATAAAATCCAATGACACAGCCACTAAATGCAAAAGTTAGATAATACCAAACGTTAGCTAGAATATGGAGTAATGGGAACTTTTACATGTTGCTGATAATGGCGTAAACTGGAGAAGTTCCCTAGGGAAATAGCATGTTATTACCTTAATAAGCTGAGCCATGCATATCCTCTGCAAGTTAGGAATTCTACTATGAGGTATATTTTCTAGAGAAGCTCTTGCAGCTTGGCACCAAGAGACACGTCCAGGAATGTTGATAGCTGCATTGCCTATAATAACAAAACTGATGGCTTCATAGTTTTAAGAGTTTTCTATGTTATTTCATGAAGCTGTATTTGATTTTCACCACTCTATTGTATGAATATTATTGTATTAGGGAACGCCACAACTTATTTAACTACTCTCTTCATTAAAAGCACTAAAGCCAGACGGTTTTACTGGTGAATCTTTACTAAGCTTTCAAAGGAACAGATCATTCTTATCTTTTACTTGTTATTCCATGCGAAATCATCCAGCTCATTGGGAGAAATTATCCAACTTATTTTTAAGAGGTTAATATATACTGATACTACGACCATTTAAGGGCAACCTCATTTGTGAACATGGGTGTGAAAATTTTAAATAAAATATTAAAATTTAAATCCAGCAGTAAATTTCAAAATAATGTATTAGAATCAGAATACAGCATAATCTAGAAATAAAAGGATTTTTGAAAGTTAGAGACTATCAGTGCTTTTGACTTCCTAATCTAGTCCTTTGACTTTGTAGGCAATAAATGGCACAAGCAGGGAGAACAATCCAAGCCATAGGTGACTACACTTTCTGTGATCCAGGCCAAATTATACGGAGGATGACAAAATGAATGTCTGGGGCTCATTCATACAGCAAGGCTAATGATTTCAACATACAGATAACACAGATGCGCAGCTGCACGATTTGTTAGCTTAAACTGGCTAGATTGGAGTTGACAGGAAAAACACCTGCCTTATGGATCCAGAACCCAGAAGCTCTCCTGGTGTAAAGGCTCAAGATTATGTTTTCTTTCAGGACCTCACGTCTTTATCTTCTACATAAATCCCCTGTAAGTGCCTCCCCAGATCTTCCCCCAAGGTAGAGTTAACATCTCTAACTTACTTCTTCTCCTCTAATAACATCGCCACTTATTACAGGTGGTATTATTGCCTTAGAAGATCACTCTTTTATAGGCATCGTGTAATGAGCAGATTCAGGTAGGGATCATCAATGGATGCTAAAACCATTGGGCGAAAGACTGCTGCAGAGCAGAATATTTACATGGTTTCCAAGTATCATTCCATAAGTTACTCGATTAACTAGAAAGAGGAAAAGGTACCTTTAAGATGGAATTCTGATGGACATCACTGGAAACAAGTGATCAAACTTACCATCAGCAATAACAAGACAAATTGACATGACGTACCTTTTGATGGGATATAAGGTACACAACATCACACATATAGTATTTTTGCCAAAAAATGTTTAACCTAAATCTAATAGTGGGAGGAAGGTGACCAAATCCAAATTGTGAGACATGCTAAAAGACAACGTCCCTGGACTCTTCAAAACAGTAGATTCAAGGAAGACCGTGCATGTATGTGTGTGCATGCAGACATGCGTGTCTGTGTGTACTGTTCTTGATTAAAGATGAAGATTAAAGAGAATCCAAAAGGCTGGACTGCCAAAGGCACCACTGGATCCTTCACTGGATCCTAGATCAAATAATAAAAAAGTCCTAAAGGAAACTGGTGGTAACGATGAAATTTTACTATGTTATTGTATATTAAATACATTAATGTTGAATTCCCTGGATGTGATCATGGTTTCGCAGATAGTTAGAATAATGTTCTGTAAAAAGCTATGTGCTGAAGTATTCAGGCAAAAAGTCTGGTCATGTCTGCAACTTTCAAATGGCTCAGCAAAAAAAAAAAAGAAAAAAAATGCACAGATGTATCTTAAATAGATAAAATGTGGCCAAATGTTAATAATTGATGAATCTAGGTNTCTCCTTGCAGTCCAAGGGACTCTCAAGAGTCGTCCCCAACACCACAGTTCAAAAGTATCAATTCTTCGGTGCTCAGCCTTCTTCACAGTCCAACTCTCACATCCATACATGACCACAGGAAAAACCATAGCCTTGACTACACGAACCTTAGTCGGCAAAGTAATGTCTCTAGTTTTCTGTTATTATGGTTTCAGTGTGTCTGCCCTCTGACACCCTCTCGCAACACCTACCGTCTTATTTGGGTTTCTCTTACCTTGGACATGGGGTATCTCTTCACAGCTGCTCCAGCAAAGCACAGCTGCTGCTCCTTACCTTGGACGAGGGGTATCTCCTCACAGCCGCCCCTCCTGACCTTGGATGTGGGGTAGCTCCTCTCCGCTGTCACCTCTGACCTCAGGCGTGCAGGAGCTTTGTCTTGGCCACTGCCCCTAACCTTGGACTTGGCGTAGCTCGTCTCGGCCTCTGCCCTGACCTCGAATGTGGGGTATCTCGTCTCAGCCGCCGCCCCTGACCTTGGACATGGGGTAGCTCATCCCAGCCGCTCCTGTACCGACGTAGCCTGGCACTCTCAGTCGCCGCCCCTGACCTTGTGTGAGTGGTAGCTCCTCTTGGCCACGCTTCTGTGCCATCCGTCGCAGCCAGCGTGCTTCTGTGCGGTTCATCAGTTTTCTTCATCTGCAACACTTCCTCAGTCTTGCCTTGACTTTCATGGCGTTGGCACTTTTGGAGACTGAAGACCAATTATTTTGTAGAATGTCCTTCAGTTTGAGTTAGTCCTAATGATTTGTCATGATTATATTCAGAGCCGCTCCTGTACCGACGTAGCCTGGCACTCTCAGTCGCCGCCCCTGACCTTGTGTGAGTGGTAGCTCCTCTTGGCCACGCTTCTGTGCCATCCGTCGCAGCCAGCGTGCTTCTGTGCGGTTCATCAGTTTTCTTCATCTGCAACACTTCCTCAGTCTTGCCTTGACTTTCATGGCGTTGGCACTTTTGGAGACTGAAGACCAATTATTTTGTAGAATGTCCTTCAGTTTGAGTTAGTCCTAATGATTTGTCATGATTATATTCAGGTATTCCTTCATCAGCAGGAATTGCACAGAAATGATACTGTATTTTCATTGTATCCTGTTAGGGAAAACATGATTTTAATTTGTCCCATATTGGTGATGTTAACTTGATTAAGCTGCTGTCTGTTAGGCTTAAATTGTAAAGAGTTAAACTTTACATGGTAAAATTGCTTTTTCTCTCCTTTCTAATTAATAGTATTTCTGGGCAGATAGTACTTTAAGCCTCTAAAAATATCTTGTTCCTCATCAACCTTTTTTTTTCCAACTTGAAGTATAGTACAATTTTAATTTGCAGTATTGTGTTAGTTTCAGGTGTGCAGTAAAGTGATTCAGTTATAAATATATTTTTTCAAATTATTTTCCATTATAGGTTATTTTAAGATATTGAAGGTAGTTTCCTGTACTGTGAAGAAATCCTTGTTGCTTATCTATCTTATGTGGTTTGTATCTGTTAAGCCCATATTCCTAATTTATCCCTCCTCCCCTTTATTTCCTCTTTGGTAATCATGAGTTTGCTTTCTGTGTCTGTTAGTCTAATTCTGTGTTATTTTTAAATTCCACATATAAGTGATATGTCTTTCTCTGTTTGACTCCCTTCACTTAGTGTGATCATCTCTAGGTCCATCCATGTTGCTGCAAATGTCAACATTGTATTCTTTTTTATGGCAAATAAGATTCCAGTATATATATATATGCCACATCTTCTTTAAGCTAATCGTCTGTTAATGGGCATTTGGATTGTTCACATGTCTTGGCTATTGTACATAGTGCTGCTATGGACAGTGGGTTGCATGTATCTTTTCAAATTACAGTTTTCATCTTTTCTGGTTATATGCCCTGGAGTGAGATTGCTGGATCATTTTTGTTCAGTTGCTAAGTCATGTCTGACTCTTTGCAGCCTTGTGGACTACAGCACGCCAGGCTTCCCTGTTCTTCACTGTCTCCCAGAGTTTGGTTAAACTCATGCCCATCGAGTCAGTGTTGCCATCCAACCATCTCATCCTCTGTTATCCCCTTCTCCTCCTGCAGTCAATCTTTCCAAGCATCAGCGTCTTTTCTAATGAGTCAGCTCTTTGCATCAGGTGGTTTAAGTATTGGAGCTTCAGCTTCAGCATCAGTCCTTCCAGTGAAAATTCATATCGTTGCTCTATTTTTCGTTTTTTAAGGAACCTCCATATTGTTCTCCAAAGTCGCTGTACCAATTTACATTCCCACCAACAGTGTAGGAGTATTCCCTTCTCTCCATACCCTCTCCAGCATTTATTATTTGTAGATTGTTTTTTTAGGCTAGTCGTTCTGACCAGTGTGAAATGATGGCTTTTTCTGATTTTTAGTTGCATTTCTTATAATTAGGACTCATCACATTTTGTAATAATTTATTTATTTGTGTTGGCATGGAGTCATAGGTTCCAGTGTTGTCCAAAGAGTTATAAAGGTTATATATTTTGATGCCAAATGTTCCCAGATTTGTTCAGTAGGAGCCCATCCATGTTGGTTTCTAAGTGTTCATTTAGAATTGTTTCTAGAATCAAAATATTATATTTTCTCTGCCAGTCATCCTGGTTCCTTTTAGTGGAGAATTTTCTCTAGAAGCAAAATCTGTGTGCTGTGTGTGTTCATTGCTATCAGAGTATTGCTGTTCCTGGGCCCTGTCAGTGAGCAGAACTAGAAAATATATCTGTGTGTGTGTAACACACATGTTAAACTTTACATCTTTATTTCATTATGTTGAAAACCATGAGTTCCTTTCAATACCTCAAATTCTGATACAACACCATAGAGTTCATTCTAGCTTCCTACCTTTCCATGTTTTCACCCCTGAATAGTAGGAAATGTGTCTCCTTGGGGAATTCAGTCCAGCTGTTAAGACTTGGTGCTTTCACTGCTGAGGACCTCAGTTTGGTCCTTTGTTGGGGAACTGAGATCCCACAAGCTGTGTGGCAAAGCCAAAAAGAAATGTGCCTTCTGTTACTTGGCCAGTGCCATATGCAGCCTGTGTCCTATTGATGCACCCTGCCCTCTCCCTCCCTGGAATTTGGCCTCCAGCTATACGGTCTGACTGTGGCTGCTCTTTCCCTGCATGAATACTGTCCTCATTTTGTTTGGAATTCAACTTGCCATGTCAGGATACCCCGTGATATTGCTTCCCTGCAGTAACACCTTCTTTATCCTCTGAAGCCCCATAAAGGGCCTTCTTCATACCGTGCCCCCCTGCCCTCACCAGAGGACACCTACTTTGCTTGGCCCTATTTAGAGCTTTCTGACCAGACTGTTCAGGAGGCGGAAAGACGTGAACTTTATTTTGACTATTCAGTTGTCACTTTTTTTCTCACAAACTAAATTGTTAATTATTACTCCCTTTCTATTGGATGTTTAGTTATCTCACACACCTTTTGTTGTTGTTTTTGTTGTTTTACACAAATTTAAAATGCTTTTTAAAAATTATTGATTTTTGTTGTGTTGAGTCTTCGTTGCTGCATGGGTTATTCTCTAGTTGTGGTGCAGGGGCTACTCTCTAGCTGCAGTGTGTGGGCTTCTCATTGTAGTGGCTTCTCTCTTTGTGGAGAATGGGCTCTAGGGCACTTGGGCTTCAGTAGTTGTGGCACATGGGTTTAGTTGCTCCACAGCATGTGGGATCTTCCTGGATCGGGGATCGAACCCAGTCTCCTGCAATGGGCAGGTGGATTCTTTACCACTGAGCTGCCAGGGAAGCCCCTGTTGTTTTTATTATAAATAGTGTTTTTATGCAATCAACATCCACATTTTCATCATTATATTTTATGATATTTTTGCTTGTCAACTTGAGTTTTTTTCTTGATTAATATTCATTAGCTTACTAGTTAGTGATTATTTCTGATTGGATTATTATTTGATGATACTGTAGAAATACAATGTCAGAAAATGATGCAGTTGGAAATAAGATGATTTTTCAGATAACAGAATCATGACTTCATCATAATAACCATTTTTGGATGGGAGTAATTTTAAAACATATTACTAGTAACCTCTTCCTGGTTATTGAAGGTTAAAGACATGAGTTCAAAAATTCGGACTTCCTTAGCATGGCATAGAAAGCCCTTCATATTGGGCTCCCAAGCTGTCCTTCTAGCCCTGTTTTCTGCCACTTCTCATTCTTATAACCTATGCTATTGCTGTACCGTCTACTTTTCCTTTGCCAAACGTGCCACATTCTTTCATATTGCTGTGATGATATTGATTACCTAATAGGTAATAAAGCATGTGCTCAGAGCACCAGGTAGGCACAGGTACCAAATGATGGGGGGCAAAAAGAGTATCTGATATTTCATGAGCATCAGATTTATTCTCATCAAGAATTTATTCTCATCTTTATCTTTGATTTCCTTTCCTCTGATTTACAGTATGGAGTTATTTATATTTTGAAATACATATAAGGATGAATGTAAAGAGGCAATACGGTACACAAGAGGAAAGGCCAAAGTCTTTTGTGGTTAAGGCTTCCTCCGTTTATTCAGACCCTCTGTGCCTTTGTTTTTGCTGGATCTATGAACTCTACTCCCTGCCTCCAGCTGAACTACGTGATATTCGATCGCACTGTGTTTGATTGTGCATCAATCGATCACTTAGCACGTGGCATAATAATTACTTTCTTAATAGTCTCTCTGGACTAGACTGTGGAGTCCATGATGAAAATGACATGCTCCTATCTAGCCTTCCATTGCCTGCATCTAAACCAGTGACTTATGCAAAGTAGAGGATCATTAAATGTTGTTGAACTGAACAATTTATTGCCTTGTTTATAGATGCAGATGGTGGCCCTTGTAGGAGAGAGTAAATTATCTCTCTTAAACTGTAGGACACTTGATTCGGTAGCATCTACAGGGATTGAATTTGACATGTCTGAGTAATCTAGTTTTTGTTTTTTTTTTTAATACATCAAACTGTTCCAGGAAGAGGTGGTACTCAGAAAGAAGCAATCTACAAAAGCTGTAAGATTCTTAAGCAACAAGATGATTTACTAGTGGGTTTTCCTCCCAGCTTGTGCAGTGTTCTCACAATCAGGATGTATGTTTAGATTTTTTTAGATTTATTTTTGTATGTTCATGTTCATTCAGTTACATTAATTCTTTAAAAATCAAAGAACCTTTTCAGTTCAATTTGGTCCAAAGATGCCAGAACCTTCTAATCTGTTCCCTAAAGGCAGTTTAAGGGGGAAAAACATTTTAAAATTCCATTAAATTTAAATTTTAAAAATATTTAAAATTCCACATGACCATTGGGTCTTTTGCTGTGGCCAACAGTTATCATAGAATGGCTTAGCGTGGTCCCATCCTGGAATGACTATCCTGTCCCAGACTACAAAAAGATTCCAAATACCATCTCTTTTTAATAATTTTGTTTATTTCTGGTGGTGCTGGGTCTTCACAGCTGTGCGGGCTTTTTTTTCTACTTGCAGTGAGCCTGGAGACACCTGAGCAAAGTCTTCACTGGGAGTAGGTCCCAGATGCTTGTTAGCACATAAAGCTGCTTTGTTATGGGTATTGTCACAGGTCTGAAGTGAAATAAAAAGACAACCATTTCATGTTTTTTTTTTCTCCCAGAAAGCTGAATTTATTGTTTGTAAAGAACCATCCTTTATTCTGAGATTATCTTTTTTCTTTTGAGTTGTTAAAATATCTGTTTGCCTTTTCTTTAATGAAATGATGGTGATGAGAGTTTGTGTGCCCTTATTATCTGAAAACCTTAAGGCAAGGTGTGTTTCAGAATTTAGGTTCTTTTTTCAGACAGGTAAAAGAGTACATGTCTCCTATATTACATAACAGCCCTGGTAGGAGCTGAGTTGACACCTATAATCAGAGTAATATTTCTGCAGTGAAATGCAAGAATATTTATACTAAGTGAGATAGAAAAACCTGTGGATAGCCTCTGGTTTGTTCATGTCAGGTTTTACTGCCAGATGAGTTCAGGTCAGTTCAGATTTTGCTGCCAAATGAGTTGAGTCAAAGGCAAGAACAAAAAAAGAACCATTTGATTTCCAATTGTTTGGATTTTGAAACTGTGGATAAATGGTCATGGATTAATAGTTGCCTTTGAAAGTATTCCTGCTTTGCAAAATAAAGTTGGCTACCCTTTATAGGACCCCAAGATGTTTTTGATGTTTTGCTGGTCCACAAAACTCAAAAAGCATGGGAAAACACTCCCCTGAACACCATTGAAGTGAACATAGCTTTACTTTTATGCTCATCTCTAGTCAATGATAATGTAATTTCTGCAGGTTGCAAGATTCCTCAAATATACTTTTATTTATAAAGTCTATTGACTTTGTTACAGTATTGCTTCTGTTTTATGTTTTGGTCTTTTGGCCGGCCGTAAGGCATGTGGGATCTTAGTTCTCTGACCAGGGCTCAAACCTGCAACCCCTGCATTGTAAGGTGAAATCTTAACTGCTGGACTACCAGGGAAGTCCCCCTCAAATATACTTTTGATCAAAGTAAATTGAAATTAAGTTTATTCTATAGCATTTTTAGATTAGAAAAAGAGAAAAGTTGCAGTAGAAAACACCCTGTAATTACCAGTTGATAGGTTGAGATACTCTGATCGGTTCAGTTCAGTTCAGTCGCTCAGTCATGTCCAACTCTTTGCGACCCCATGAATTGCAGCACCAGGCCTCCCTGTCCATCACCATCTCCTGGAGTTCACTCAGACTCACGTCCATTGAGTCCGTGATGCCATCCAGCCATCTCATCCTTGGTCGTCCCCTTCTCCTCCTGCCCCCAATCCCTCCCAGCATCAGAGTTGGGGTTTTAGCCTTAAAGAACCTCTTGGATGCATTTGTTTGGTCAAAAAGCTAAGTGGACTTTAGACCCTGTAAGGAGATCTCTTGAGGAAGGGCAATGATGAATTACTATGTGAGCTTAGGTTAACTGATTAATTTTTAGTATTTGTGGTTTATGTTCCTGTCCATCAAATATGCTCACAGTTTTCCATCTTACAAGTTTAAAATGAGTTAGCAGCTATGAAAGCACTTTGACAGTAAAGACCACTCTAAACAGGTAAAATCATTATTTTAGGAACAATTCCATAGTTATAGTATATTGTCTCTCATACTACACATTCATTGTGTATTATTGTCCATTCTGGTTTCTGGATGGAGAGGTGATTTTACCTTTTTATTCTACACAGGTAAAAGTCTAATACTCTGCCTTCAAAATTTTATAAAGGTGTTTTTACCTAATTATAACTTCATAAGTGGATATGATTTGGTATACATCAGCTTGTCTTTTATATAGCATGAAGTAATAGAATCAAAAGAACACAGCTACATAATTCTCATTCTAACAAATTTGTCCAGAATACAGACTTTGTAAAGCAATTATTGTAGCTAGCTGTGCTGTAATTTGACTCTAACTTACTTACAAACAGTATTTCTCAGTTAACCAGTGTGCTAGTTATTGATTAATTGACCCTCAGGTTCAAATTCACCCTTTTTGCCTGCTCTGTGGACATAGATCTGAGGCTTTTAACTGTTTGCTTTCTTTGCCGCTTGACACTGAAGTTTTGTTATATAGGGTTCTGGAAAGACATAGCAGGAGGAGAGGGTTTTGCTTCCTGGTTCCTGTGGGCTTGCTCAGTACTATTCAGGCAAATTGGGTATCTTCTCTAGTGCTCAATTTCTTCACTCAATTGGCAGTACTTTTTCCCAGTGTCCCCTTAGACAGTGTTGTGTCAGAGTGCTTCTGGTCACTTTCTAGAGGGTACATCTTGGATATGTTCCAAATAATAGGCTCATCTTTGAAATTTCTGCAAATGTCCAAAGCTGCCTCATTTTTCCAGAAATTCCAAAGATGAGTACCATAGCAACTTCTCTGCCCTTCGTGAGCTGTGTCCTCTCCACATAATGTCTGGATCTTGGCCCTGGGTTGGGTACTTCCTTGGACACTTAGCCTTGAAGGAGAGATCTCTTACTTGCATGCTTTATCTCAGCCTTAGAGGTAATAGTTGTTCCTGACATATGACATTCCTGTATTTTTTGGAATTGGCTTTACTTAGCACTAGTCAGTTGCTCATCACTCCAGTTCCCTGTTATGCAAATCCCCTGTCACAGCTAATAATTCTTTTTGTGAAACTCTCAGTTCAAATTATTGTTTGGTTTCTCTCCTGATTAAGCATAGGCAAATGCAACCAGTTCAAGGTCCCTCTGAACCACCATGTATCAAGGTGATTCTTAAGAGATGATCTTTTGTGTCTGTAGTTGAAAAAATCAAGACCACACATTCCACATATCCTTTTGGGAAATGTCTTAGTCACTCTTCTCCCTTTCTCCCTATTTGCTTTTGTAAACTATTTCTAAGCCAAGCTTTGCTTTTAACAAGCTATCACTTGACCTCCCTGGGTTTCAGTTTCCTTCTTGGTGAGGCAAAGATAATAAAAGATGATTAATTAATGAAATCAAGGACATGAAAGTGCTTTGTAATTAGTAGCTGCTAGTGGGGCTTCCCTAGTGGCTCAGTGGGTAAAGCGTCTACCTACAATACAGGAGACCCGGGTTCGATCCCTGGGTCGGGAAGATCCCCTGGAGAAGGAAAGGCAACCCACTCCAGTACTCTTGCCTGGAAAATCCCATGGACTGAGAAGCCTGGTAGGCTACAGTCCATGGGGTCACAGAGTCGGACACGACTGAGTGACTTTCCCTTCCCTTAAGTCACTTCAGTTGTGTCCGACTTTGTGTGACCCCATAGACGGCAGCCCACCAGGCTCCCCCATCCATGGGATTCTCCAGACAAGAACACTGGAGTGGGCTGCCATTTCCTTCTCCAATGCATGAAAGTAAAAAGTGAAAGTGAAGTCACTCAGTCGAGACCGACTCTTAGCGACCCCATGGACTGCAGCCCACCAGGCTCCACGGGATTTTCCAGGCAAGAGTACTGGAGTGGGGTGCCATTGCCTTCTCCAGTAATTAGTAGGGTGTCATACAAAAATAAGGTAGTGTTATTCACATTTATTAAGTGGTTTTAGTTGCATTTTCTTTTAAGGAGGCTTCAGAGGTGCTTGCAACCTAATAAAATAGATATACAAATACATATAATTATTAGATGAGGTAGAATATGGTGGGTGCTAAAATAGGGGAGGTGAGGTGAGGTGAAGTCACTCAGTCGTGTCTCACTCTTTGCAACCCCGTGAACTGTAACCTACTAGGCTTCTCCGTCCATGGGATTCTCCAGGCAAGAATACTGGAGTGGATTGCCATTTCCTTCTCCAGGGGATCTTCCCGACCCAGGGATCGAACCCTGGTCTCCCGCATTGGAGGCAGACGCTTTAACCTCTGAGCCAGAATTATGGGAGCCCTGACAGTTGTAATTTAATTGTGGCCAGAGGATTTGTGGTTTAGTTCCAAGGAGCAGGGAGAGCCACCTGATCTTTAATGATCTAAGCTGCCATTTGTTAAATTGCTGTGACACAAAGGAGCCACGTACTAGGCACTTTACATATATTATCCTATTTAATCTTTATATTTATTCTTATATTCTTAAGTATTTTATTATGTCTTAGACCAATTTTCAAAATATTTGACCTAAAGATAGATTTTTGTTTGTTGGATTTGTTTTTCTCAACCCTCCACCCACAGTTATATGTGAGTAGACTTTCAGCAATGAAAGTCTTCAAACTGGAAAATTCTACTTTTTATGCAGCTTTTAAGGTATATTCTGTTTTTGTATATAGCCATGGATACCTGCTTTTGAAAAATTGGTTAAATGCTTTCACTTTAGAATAAGAATAAAAACTCTCTATGATAATCTTTATATAAAAAAAGGAAATGATTTGTTTAAAAATTCTTCTCTGTTTTTGGATAGTAGATAGTGTGTCAGTGGGGCTTCCACAGTGGCTCAGTGGTAAAGAATCTATCTGCAATGCAGAAGATGCAGGAAATGTGGGTTCGATCCCTGGGTCAGGAAGATCCCCTGAGGAGGGTGTGGCAACCCACTCCAGTGCTCTTGCCTGAGGAATCCCATGGACAGAGGACTACAGTCCATAAAGTCACAAAGAGTAGGACATGACTGAACACTATGGGACTTGGGTGATGCAGTTGACTACTGGAAGCAAGGTAGCATGCTATTTAAATGAGAGGTGGGTGCTCTTTGAATACAAAGGATTCTTTCAAATCATAGGATGAGTGCATCTCTCAGTGGAAGATGTTGCAAGTGCAAGTGACTATGAGTCCTGGAAGCATGTGTCCTCATAGCTTGGATTCTAGGAGATGCTCACCTAACATCCTTCACCTTTCTCTTAGGAACTCAAGAGGTCTAAGTCTTCAGATTTCTTAAGAACTCCTTTGTTGAGTTGTGCTTGTTGAGAACTCTTTGTGTTGAGTTGGACATTTGTTCTTCATCAGTTTGCAGACAAGAGAGTAACTTCCTGTCTGCTTGGCGAACAAAATATGTGAGCATAGCATATGCAGTTTTAAACAATAGCTCCTGTCAGAGCAGTGTTTTCTGAAGTATGGTGTGTGTGCTACTGGCAGTGTAAAGACTCCAGGCAGTACATAGGCTTACACTTTCAATTTCAACGGTTTTGTTGTTCATTTTAATGTTTATTAGGGTAAAAAAGCCTCGTGTATTACACTTATGATGTATGGATATTATTGCTGAAATCAAGACCAGAGCAGGTAGCAACATTTCTTCCACACCACCTGCATCACTAGTGCTGTGCATGCCTGACAATGTGTGGCTGCAGTTACTTCAAGGAGAGAGCAAAACTTTATATCCAGGAAATGGTGACTTTTAAATCTACAGAGCATTTGTCAGAAATGTAATTGTGAATTGGAATTAAGCCTGTGCTCTAGATTTGGTTGCTTTTTCCCTCCCTGCTATTTTGTTGTTGAACTAGCACTGATCAGGGGATAAAATGGAATTTCTAAAATGTAAAGGTGCTAGACTGTGAAGGAAATGCTCATACTAGAGCATGATTTTGATGAAATCAGTCATGTATTTTCAGATATTAAGACCTAATTTAGTAATTGCCTGAACCATCTGCTACTGATGAAAAGGGACTAACTGCCAGGAAAACAACTAGTGTAGAAATATGATGAAAAGTATCTAAAATTTGTATTTTCATAAGCTTATAAGAATGTGCCTCTTTCCTTACATGTCATTTGTTTGGACACACACATCCTGGTGGGAAATCTTCTAATTCCACGTGTTATTTTGAAACACAAAAATAATATACTATACAAAATCTACCCTAAAGTTTCCTCAAAACATTAAACATGTGACCCAGAAATTCCACTCCTAGGTATATACCCAGGAGAAAGGAAAACAGGTAGGTAAACAAATGCATGTACATGCATGTTCACAGCTAGTCACAAGAGCCAAAGATGGAAGCAGCTCAAATGTCCATTGATGGATGAATGGCTAAATGAATTGTGGTATATACGTACAATGTAATATTTCACCATAAACAGAAATGAAGTACCGATACTCTGTACATTGTGGATGAACCTCCAAAACGTTATGCTCAGTGAAAGAAGCTTGGCACAAAGGATCACATAATTTATGACTCCATTTATGTGAAATATCAAAATAGATAAATCCATTGAGACAGAATGTATATTGGTAGTTGCCAGTGGCTGCAGGCATGGGAGGATAAGGAGCAGCGCTTAATGGATATGAGTTTTTATTTGGGGGTGATGGAAATATTTGAGGACAAGATAGAAGTCATAGTTGCCCCCATTCAGAATGTGCTAGTTGCCATTGAGTTGTTCAATATAAAATTGATAATTATGGTATGTGAATTTCACTTCAATAGGAAAAAACCTCACTCTACTCCATAGCATGTGTGAGGCACTACGTGGGGAATAGGATGGTGTTGATTTGTGTACAAGCAAGCATCTCTTGTTTTAGGAGTTGTGTCTGTTTTTACAATTGCCTTTTCATTGTGGTACATTGTAGCAGTTTTCCATTTGCAGTAATGAGTATAGCATTTTCCCTTTAAGATAAACGTAAATTTTTAAAGAGCTGATTTAAAGAAGAAAAAACTAATAAAGGTAGGAATGAGATGACAAAGTCCATACATGACGGAGGAATAAGGAACTTCAAGAATCATTGCTATTCTATGTTCAAGCCAATTAATATTTACTGAATACATATTAGGTACTGGATGCTGTTCATCAAAGATGAGTAAGATGTGTTTTTGGATACTGTCAGCCTGAAAAGGGAGATATGCCAGAAAGGTAAATCATTTTAGGAAGAGGCTGAATATGCCAAGTGCAAAAAAAAAAAAAAAGAGAACAGGTAGAGGTCAAGACTAGGTACCTTTGGATTACCAGTCTATCTAAGAAAATACTAGAACATATAGAAAGAAAATGAACAGAGAAATTTGCTTTTGACATTAGGAACAAGGAGCAGAAATAATAAATGCAACAGATAATGTATTCAAGTTCCATAGATTGTGGCCCTTTCTGCCTTGACCATTTTCTCTCTCTGTCCTGGGCTCCCCTCTCCTTCACAACCTCACATTCAAAGATAGTGTATGGTTTAAGTGGTGGTCTTTGGAGCTATCCTGCTTAAAGTCAAATTTCAGTTCAGGTGTTTACTCATCGTCTAGCTCATGTCACTTGATTTTCCTATTCCTTATTTTTCTGTAAAATGGGGATATTAACAGTGCCTACATTATAAGACATAGTAAAGATAAATTGTTTAGTGAGTAAGGCATTTATAACACTGTTTAGTACATGGTAATTGATCCACACGTTAGCCACTGTCATCATCTCCAATCAGTAAGTCCTGTCTATTTATCTCCTAACATTTTTTTGAATGTCCCCCACTGCTAGTTTAGTTTAAGATTTTATGCTGTCATAATTGCAGTTGAGTTTTAACGAATTTGCCTGTCTCCTCACCAGTCCCTCTGTGTCTCTTGACTATCTGACCTATCCCTGCTTATTCTTAAAAACTCAGCTCAGGTGTCACCTCCATGAAACTTGCCTGATTCCCTCCTCAGTTAGGGCTCTGCATGTGTGTTCATGTCACCTCCACTGTAGTGTATCTCGTGTTGTATTGTGACTGTACTTAATGTTCGCTGCGCTCTGGCCACCTTTAGGGTTGTAGGAAGCTGGACTTACTCTGGTTTGAACTTCACCCTAAACACGACAAAAGTAGATGCTTATTAATTGTTTGGGAGGGTGAATGAATGGCCTCTGCCTATAGAAAGTTAGCTTTCAGTCTTTATTTCAGAGGCTGAGGTGAGTGCTGCAAGAGTTTTAAAAAGAGGGCATTTGGTGAGTGTTGGAGAATCAAAATTAGGTAGAGTTTGATTTGGAACTTAAGAACAGAAGAATAGCCACAATCCAGGCAAGGGCAGTGTTCACTTGAGTTCAGTCAAGTTTCTTGAATGGATGGCAACAGGAAAAAACAGCATCTCTAAAATAGAAGAGACCACCTGCCAAGAATGTGTGTATTGGAGGAGAGGAGATATTTGTTGAAAAGTATGGGTACTTCCCTGGTAGTTCAGTAGTTAAGATTGGACTTCTACTGCAAGGGCCATGGGTTTGATCCCTGGCCAGGGAACTTAGGTCCCACATGCTTGCAGTGCAGCCAAAAAAAAGTATGTGTATTTCCCAACCTATCAATGACATGAATTCTAAAGGTTTATTTACAGATCATTTGTCTGGACAGGATACATGATATACATGATGGTGAGGTT
>SJXQ01008225.1:27630-48910 GCA_006408695.1 Aepyceros melampus | reverse complement strand
TATAAGTTGTAACTTAAAAAAAAATTTTGTAACTCCCATGGAAGTTCTGGATAAAGGGTTCTGTGTTTCCCAGTTGTGTGAAACTCTGGGATGGCTTATAATGGGAAATAGGGTTGAATAAATAAGGTAGGGCTGAAACAGGAGGGAAGGGAGCAGGGCACAGCATTTAAAAGAATGATATGGCCATAGGACATGACAGAGACTGGTTAGAACCAGCTGGGTCCAAGATGGTGGAAGATTCAATTTCCAGTAGACCTTGAGCCTCATTATGTGCTCATTGTAATATATCAGCATGCTAAATGATACACCCACCAGTGCTATGACACTTCTGAGGCCAATCATAAAAGGTCAAAAAGTGGGTCATGTCCCAATTCCTGGAAATGCCTGCCCTTTCCCGCAAATAGTTGAAATACTCCACTCATTAACCTGTGATATTAGCCAGCCCATAAAAACTAGCCATGCCATAATTTTGAGGCTCTCTCTCACCTTCTGAGATGGCCTACACTCTGCCTGTGGAGTGTGTTTCTCTCTGAATAAATCCAGTTCTTACCTATCACTTCATCTCCAAATTGTTTTGCAACAAAGCAAGAACCTTAAATTTACTGATAAAAGGGCTAGGGTTGAAGAGACCTTGAAAGTATAGTCTACATCGACACAAGGAGTCATGGAAGGTTGAGATGATGAAAACAATAGAGAAGGCATAATTAAGTATAAATTTCAGATTAGAAAAGATGGCAGGTCAGATTTACTCTTGGCTGTTGTGTGATGAGTTAATACACAGTTCTGTTTTTTGCTACCAATTTTTCATTGTTGTGAGACTTATTCCTTTAATTGTTATTGCCTGTTTCCCTCGCTGCTGACTGTTCTCTGTGGCTTCTGAGCCAGTCTTTCCTTTAGATTCAGGATCCTAGAAGCTTTTATGACTCTTGTATTTCCAAATAGTCCATAGGGAGTTATACATTGTATTTCTATGTCCCAGTGGCAAAATTCAACTCCAGTGTTAGCAAAACATTAACTCCCTTTTTTAAGACCACATTACTTTTGTTTAAAAAGAAACCTCCAGCCTTTGTAACAATGGCCCAGAACACACGGAAGATGGTGGTTAATGATCCTCTGTCAGTGAGCCCTCACAGCTGCAGAAGCCATCACCTGCTCTCCCTAACCCTATGCACATGCTGAACTATTGTGAATCAGCTCTTTTCTATGGGGAATTGCTTTGTCTTTTATTCCTTATGTTGTTCATTATGTTAATATCTTTGCCATTTCTACCCTGCCCATTGCATAAGGGGGAAGGCCAGGCGATGGGGTGAGAGAGGGATTTGAGATATTTTCTTAAGCCAAAATGATCATTTTCATATTGAAAAAGAAGCTTCATAGGTCTTTAATCAAATATGTATATTTTTCTCTATTTCCAAAGTTGGAGGGGCTTGTTAGCGTTGGCCCTCTTGTGCTTCACTTGTGTATTTTACTCGTGACTTCTCAGCATAACTTTTGAGTTACTAGGTATTGGTGATGTGCCCTGGCTTGCCTGGTTGAATACACTGTTTTGTTTTTTATTGTTCGATCTAGTGGAGCAGTTATTGTCAACATTGGATTTTGTGATTTACTATTTCATCATCACTGGTTACAATAATTCAATAGGATGTAACTATCCAAAGACTATACTTTTATCCTTTTCAGTTAGCAGTCTGTAGAAATGACTGGTTTTAGGAGCCACTCTTTCATTTTTCAGTGTTCACTGGTCTAAACTGTCACCAGTGTTCACTGGTGATTAACCAGTGAAATGCATTTCCTCAGTTTCTAGCTTTACCCATACTATGCTGACTTAGACAGATGATAATTGGTGTTTCCCTTCCTTGTAGTTGCTATTTCCTTTGCTCAGTTCAGTTATTCAGTCACTCACTCCTCCAAGCATCTGTTGACTGAATAAATCACAACTTAAAAATTGTGATTTATGTTTTACTGGGGGACCTTACTGAGGGCTTTAGCCCAGGGGACAGCCTCTCAGAGAGCTCTGAGGAACTGTTCCATTGAGGTAAAGGAGGAGTCAAGATATATAGGAATTTTTGCTGAAAAAAATGAGCTTGTAACTGAAGGTCAAAAGATTACTACTACTAAAAAAACCCCCAGACATCTCAAGTTAATGATTTTAGTGCTTTTCTGTACAAAAGAAGATGTAAGAGTCTGGGCTCATTGACTTATTCCTTAGATAAGTATCCTGTTTTTCTCCATCCTGAATTCTCCTCAGGGTGTACTGTCAGGGCAGCGCAGCAGCTGATGGCTTGATGGAGGGCAGCATTCTGTGCTTACTGAAATGGCAAGCAACATTTTTTGTCCTGACTTCCATCACAGAGAGTACCTACAATTCTAGGCACCCTGGTAGGCACATACAATGTCTGTAGATACCAAAAGGCCTCATTTAGGTATGTGTGCGATCTACAGTCCACCAGGCTCCTCCGTTATGGGATTCTCCAGGCAAGAATACTGGAGTGGGTTGCCATGCCCTCCTCCAAGGATCTTCCCAACCCAGGGATCAAACCTGTATCTCTTATGTCTCCTGCATTGGCAGATGGGTTGTTTCCTATTAACACTACCTGGGAAGTCCAGATTTTGAGTAATTAGGTGTTTACCCTGACATACAGTGGGCCACTCAGATAACATTTATCTCTGGTAATCACTTATTCTGGAAAAGACCCCCAATTTTAATTCTAATTCTTCTAGATACATAAGGGAGTAGTAGAAGTTTCTTTTAAGCCTGCAGAATCTTGATTGCCTTTTTCTCAAAATAATCCTTATACAAAAGTGATGCATTTTGGGGAGGCTTGTTCTGAACCCCTTTAGAAGGATAAAGCCTCTTTCATAATGTCTTGCTTAATCATCTGAAAACAATGCATAGTTTTAGAGAAGAAAAGAACTTATCTCTCTGACTTGATTTCATTAAAATTGTCTCCTCTAATTGGGTTACTATGCAACAGGCATTGAGTTAGGTGTAATAAAAACATAAGAAAGACCCAACCACCACTGTCAGGGGTTTGTAGTCTAGTGCATAATTAGTAGAGAGTTATAATCCAAGGTGACAAGGAGCTATCGTATTCGAAGTGCCATGGGAGTTTAGAAAACCTAACATCAAAGTCTGCTAAGGGATGTGAGGGAAGGTTTCATAGAAAGAGGTGTGCTTGGACACTTAAGTATGAATAGAGATTGGCTTTGGTAGACGAGGAGGGCAGGGAGTTCCAAGTGAAGAGAATATCATACACAAGACCACTGGAGCATGAGAGAGTAGGACGCACTTGAGGTCTGTGCCGAGAAACTGCTAATTGAGGTATATAAGGGTGCTCTGCAAATTAGCCTTGGGAAGGGCCACCTTAATCATTATAGCATCCTCTATCTTCATGACATATTCTGTCTTCTAGCCATTTATTTCCCCATGATCAGGGTGAAAAGACTGCTTTTTCCCCTTTTTGGTGATGTTTAGGAGTCATTTTGTCTCTTCCCTCTACAATAAGTATTAATATCATACAGAGGTGACTAATGAACACTGAATTAGATGTCAGGGGACCTCAATTCATGTTTTCCAGTTCTCTCAGTACCTATATGACTTGAGCCAAGTCATTTAATAACTGCTTCTCACTAGCAAAATGGAGATGTTAATGTTTACATTGCCTGCTTCAAGGTCGGGGTGAAAATGAAAATGAGACTCTTAAAAATTAAGAAGTAATGGGAATTCTCTGGTGGTCTAGTGGTTAGGACTTTTACACCAGATGAAATGGATTCCTACATGCTGTGTGGCATCTCCAAAAAAAATAAAAATAAATATAAAGTTTAAATTTAAGAGATATAATAAACTTTTTTACTTGGAATGCTGTTGGATGAAGCTATAACTTAATGTTTAGTTCAGTTCAGTTCAATCACTCAGTCTTGTCCGACTCTTTGTGACCCCAAGAATTGCAGCACGCCAGGCCTCCCTATCCATCACCAACTCCTGGAGTTCACTCAAACTCATATCCATCGAGTTGGTGATCCTATCCAACCATCTCATCCTCTGTCGTCCCCTTTCCCCTTCTGCCCCCAATCCCTCCCAGCATCAGGGTCTTTTCCAATGAGTCAACTCTTCGCATGAGGTGGGCAAAGTATTGGAGTTTCAGCTTCAGCCTCATTCCTTCCAAAGAACACCCAGGACTGATCTCCTTTAGGATGGACTGGTTGGATCTCCTTGCAGTCCAAGGGACTCTCAAGAGTCTTCTCCAACACCACAGTCCAAAAGCATCAATTCTTCAGCTCTCAGCTTTCTTCACAGTCCAACTCTCACATCCATACATGACCACTGGAAAAACCATAGCCTTGTCTAGACGGACTTTTGTTGGCAAAGTAATATCTCTGCTTTTTAATTTAAAACAAGTAAAATACTTCGTGGGGTATCTAGATGGGAAAGTTAGCTTGAAAAGTATTTGACAGGTAGAAATATTCTTACTTCCTTATTAACTCCATATGTCTGCCCTTTCTGCTGTGGAATGTCATTTACCTTATGTCTATGTTTCTGAACTTAACATGGTCTTTCTTCTCAATGGTCTATCATATGTAACTTAGCTTCCTGACAATTTTCATTATAGTTATTACATAGTAATGGATTTAAGACAGGTTGGTGAGATATGATTTGTTCTATTTAATAGTTAGCCTTGAATAACTGACATCTCTTAGGTAGTTTGAATTACTCATCACTTAGCCTCAATCATTCATGCTACTGTATAGTGGTATGACCTGAGTTTTGTTACATTTTAGGGATATGTAAGAGGGTTATGACTCATTCAGCTAGGAATGGGAGGTTATGAAACTGTGACCTTCTACTTCCTTTGCTATTTTTCCTAAGCCAGTGACAGTACAGGCAGCGTTATTAGTAACAGGAAAAGACGCTTCCCTTCATTTTTTTCCTTTTGAGACTCTGCCTTTCCCATTAGATTGAGTGGTGATACTACTGGAATCTGATCATTCACCTGAAATAAGCACTGCTGGGCTCTACAAATACAAGCAATTGCACTCAATACATTGGGTTGGCCAAAAAGTTCATTTGGGTTTAATGTACCACTGTATCGAAAACCCAAATGAACTTTTTGGCCTACCCAATAAATATCTCTGACCATCTCTTCAGTGTTTCTCAAAATATAGCATCTAAGAATATGTCCACATGACAGAAAACTTTATAAACCACCCAACTCTCCTGCTCTGAGCCACTTTCCATAAGCCAGAAGAAAGGAGAAGAGTACTGCTAATGCAAGAGATGACATGATGATGCTATTTTAACTGGAAAGTTAAGTGAATTATTTATATTTGATTAATGTAGACTCTATCATCAAAAATAATATGAGACCTACTGTAGACTACCAGAAGGTAGTTATTACCCTCTTTTTTTTTTCCTTTAAAACTTCTAGATGAAATAGTTCATGTGAATTTGGATAAAACACCTATTCTAGTTCAAAGCATGATTATTGCTTTTAAAATGATTATTGCTTTTTTTGTGCCAGGCCTGAGAAAATACTTTAGCAATATTGTTTTCCACAAAATTAAATGACTAAATGGTCTGGCTTATTTTCTTTCTGTTTTAAAATCCATGGTACCATTGATACATGGTTTTAAAACATTCTTCCAAAGACCCAGTAGATTAAATCATTTTTATATCCCCTAAATACTGTCCTTTTTTGAAGATTTCTTGAGAAAAGTGTGGCATATATCCAAAATCACATTCTTTTTTCCCGTATTTAAATTTTTTCCTTACAAGTTAGTGGAAAGGAAAAGTGGTCCATTTTCACACTCAATAAATAAGAAAGAAATGTAGACAGCTTTTATCTAGGGCATTTTTAAGTCATTGAGAGAATATTTTCAAGTATTAGCTGCTTTTTGAAATTATTGGCAGAATTCTCTTAACCCACTTTAACATAAAGTGGTTGAAGATGAAAAGATTTTTTATTGGATATATAAAAGAAAGCACCATGGTTTTTGCATTATTGCATAAATCTAAGAGATTATGCATATGTAAAAAGGACAAGACAAAGCTGAATTCTAAATGCCAACCTCAATGAGAGGTTGTGTATTTGACACTGAGCATAATGGGATTTGGTTCCACATGGAGAAAACACTAAATATTTACACCCCAGGACATGTTGAAGCTTCTTGTCCTAGATGACTCTCCCAGCTACACACCAATAGCCCTTTTTTAACACACTCCCTTCTCATACTTGGATTTTCTCCCTCAATACTTCGTGAGATTCTAAATCTTCTGGATCCAGTTCCCTTGTCCTCACTCTCCCATCTATTTATGTCGTCTTCATGAATTCTTTTTGTTTATGGTATGGACCCTCAGGTGAATTTTTTTTTACTGCAAGTATCAATAATAAAACACAGTCACAGTGCCCCGCCCCCCCCCATTCTTTTTTCCAGAGATCACAGATCCATCATTCAGCACTTCTGTTGGTATCTATTTCTTATTAAGTCTCTGGATGTTTTGAACTAGATCTATGATGCATATAGCCAAAAATGTTGCACAGTACTGCAGATTGCTGCCCAGTCCAGATCTAGCTCTCTTCAATCCATGTTCTTGTCTTTTAGGCTTGAGAGTGGTGAAGAAAGTTACTGAGATTAGTGTGTACTATGAAGTCTGGGGAGGTTTACTTTCTTAGGCCCCTTAGCCTCATGCTTTGACTTTTGCCTTACTGTCACCTCCTTGCCATCTTGCTTCACTTTAGAGGTAAAGGGTCAAAAAAATTTCTTGAACATTGTATGCATTGTGTGCCTTAGGAAGAATGCATGGCATGGTCCGTGTGATGGAGGAACACTTATAAACTGTAGACTCAGATTACCATGGAAAGCATCAAAGAAAAGAATGTAGTTTGAGTTCAGTCTAGAAGGATGAATTGAGTTTAGAAAAGCAGAGTGGAGAAAGGATTTCTTGCAGGAGGACCTCTGGAGTAAAGGAGAAAAAGAATGAAGCAAGCTTGTGAGGTACAGAATGAGAAGTTGGTGTCAGGAGATACTAGACAGTGAACTGGAAGAGTAGAGTGACCAGCTTGAGTTCTGTGTGCTGGGCATAGTGGTTTGATTAATTCCTTGAATGATCCATTCATTCAAGAAATGGCTTGTCATAGCTCATGGAATAAAATACAGACTTATTTGCTGGCATATAAGGTCTTCTGTGATGTGTTTGTGTATATCTTAAAATCTACTCCCTCAACAGCATATACCTGAAGCTCCTTCCATTTGTACTGAAGACTTTCCGGATTCTCCCAGAATGTTGTAATTCTCAGACCTCTGTTTGCACAGGCTATTTCTTCTAGAGTCCACTTGGTGAATGCCTCATTCTTCAGCCTCATTTGCAGCATTAATTTCATGGTTCCTCTGCTGCTATAGAATCCTGGGTGAATCCTGCTAAAGCAGGTATAGAAACACCATATTTTATGCTATCAGAGTACATGTTTGCTTTCTTCACTCAACTAGAAGCTTCCTGAAAGCATGGATTTGTGTCTTACTCACCATGTCACCCATATCACCTATCTGAGTCTCTACCTAACATGCAGCAAGTCTTGACAAACATTTGTTGAATAAAATATTTACTGAACATTTAATTTACACCATATGCAGTTGTTTTTTGAGAGAATCATCTAGAAACAGTGTGACTGCTAGATTAAATATGGGAAATGCAGAGAAACCAGTTATATGCATTTTTTGAAATAGCTCATTTGTTTAAAAAAAAACAGTAGGGGGGTAGATTCCTAGAAAATTTATAAAAAATAAAGGATAGGAGTTAATGAGTGACTACTAGGGACTGGGAGAGGGAAGAGTTAAAGATAATAAATATTTGAGGTAATACAACAAATATCAGGACAGTGACCCTTGGAAAAATAAGATAAACATTATTCTTCCCTCAATCAGATCTCCTGGTGTTAGTATTTGCCTCAGCCTACCTCTGCTCTAAAGAAGAACACACTGTTCCTGTTCAGTTTACTATAACTAAGCTTGAGATTCATGTGGTTCTGATCTTCATATCTGATCAGGAGTTAAGATAAGAAATAGAAACAGTTCAACTACCCTGACTACAGTTTCCTATCAAGGGAAGGTGTGTAGTGCATAGGTTTTGAATATAGAAAGCTTGTTTCTGCTTTTGGGAGCTACAACTGTGAAGTGTTATACCAGGCAGATGCACTGGGGTGCGCTGCGATGTAGCCGAGCCTAGCTGTGCATCACAGCTCTCAACTTTAAAACTCCAGAGAATTTGATGAGAGAGGGATCCACAAGAACATGACAAATGATGAGAGTTCAAACCTTAAGAGAAAAATGGGCTTATTGGTAAGAGACCTTCTTTTTCTTTATTTACTGCCGTTCCTTATTCATTAAAATAACAAGCCTGTTGTTTTCATATGTGGCTGGGAAACGGTGTACAGAAATCAATTTTGTATGTATTGTAGAATTCAGGAGACATATTGGTAACCATGGAAAAATCATAGGGAGCATGTATAAACCTTGATTTTGGGGAAAAAATCACTAGGGAAATTTTACTTTATTGCAGACTGTGGTATAGATTTATTTGTATAGCTTAAATGTAATCAGGTTAAGAAATATCTATATTTTTTAAAAGTTAAAATAAAGAATAGTGACTTGTGTGAAGATACATAATTTCACTCAGTTACCAGAAGGTGGCACACCAGATTCTTCTTAAATACACAAAGGAAAGGAATAATATTAATAGGAATATAAAATAAGCTGTATTTAAAGATCCTTTAATGTATTTTTTAAGCAAAAAAATTATATAATTGTTATTTGCTTAGTGAGGTTTATTGCTGAAATATGACAAATATGAATTTACCCCATTGTAGCTTTTTATGATCCAAAATAATTTTTATGTGTATAGTAAAAGTAGACTTTGAAATAGTATTGCCATAAGGAAATACTGTTTTGAATTTATCATTTAAAAAAATAAAATACTTGCTACCTAACTTTTGCATAACAAGTGATTAGATGTAGAATAACATTCTCGATAAGATTTCTGCCAAGCTCTTTTTAAAGATACTATGAGACTATGACTTTGATTTAGTTGTGACTTTAATAATGCAATAGTGCTTGTGAGATGACCCAGGAAAATGCCAAATCTGTTCATTTAGAATAAAAAGTTAAAACAAAGGTGATGCTTAGTATGTTTACTTTCTATAAGGTAATAGCAATATAAATGAGATAAAGGTAAATAAATTGAATTTTGTGTTAGAGCTCCTTAAACACCTGCCAGCCTACTTTAATTTTTTAAGTGAATTGACTGTTGACAGCATATACTGCAGTGCTTCTGTAGTAGTCTCTATTTTTAAAACTGCATTCCTGAGGCAGTACCAGAAGTATGTCTGTTCATCGTTGCCTTTGTATTAACCCAAAGGAGTTAGGCATACGACAGAACTTCACAAAACAGAATCACCCGGTTAGGAGGCAATACATCTATTTATATGATTTTATTAATTACAAGCAGTATGAAAATAATAAAATGTAGTAAATGAACCTAGAAGAACATTAGCCATCTGTTCTCTGAAAGCTTGTAATGTTTGTCATTTGCTTTTGGGTTTTAATGGCAAAACAGTATATCACAAAGAATTGAACTTTAGGCTTAAAAAGCTAGAAAATGACAAAGCATTCCAAGGCTGAGTATATATTTACTGGAAAAGTGTTTCCTTGTGTCCAAATTTGTCTAGTTTAGTCTTTTAGATAAGCTGCCAATAAATGTTGTATTTAATGTCAGTCTCTATTCTAGACTTTCTGAAACATTAAGAGAGCTTCTAAAAACAAATAGAATCCTATGGTTTCCTAGTTAAGGTTTTTTTTTTGAAGATAATTTACATATTTTAAAATTGCTCTGTGTGGTCTTAACTGTTCAGAATTTATATATGATTTATTAATTTACAGCAAAACTATTTGCAGAGTATGCTTTGAAAAATTTAAAATATATGCAATAAAGCCACAATTAACCAAATTTTTTTTTTGCACTCCACTTTTAGGAGACGGAGGCAATTATCTTTAAAACAAGCCGATTTCAAGGATATATTCAAAAAGTCAACTTCAGGGTATGTGTAAGGGTCTGCATTTTCTTCTATGTTTTTTGTTGATGAGAATTTATCTTCATAAAAAAGACCCTGAGGT
This sequence comes from Aepyceros melampus, assembly GCA_006408695.1. Taxonomy (NCBI): domain Eukaryota; kingdom Metazoa; phylum Chordata; class Mammalia; order Artiodactyla; family Bovidae; genus Aepyceros; species Aepyceros melampus. Next base: position 38,746 of record SJXQ01008225.1, on the reverse strand, counting down.
ACTAGAAGCCATTCAGTCATCTAGGAAACTTTCAGTAACATCTAGGGTACTGTGTTTATTAAGACAAAAAATAAATTATTTTGAAGACATACCACGCATCATTGTATCGTGCTTTATATTGTCCAGTGTGCTTTCATAAACACAAGTACAGTTGGTTTTCCTAACATTGCTGTGACTCTGGCAAGGAAAGTTGGCATCCTATTTTACAGGTGAGGAAGATAACATGGAACCAACTTTGTGGCAACAACCAGATCACAGGTGCCCAGTTCTGTCCTCTTCTGCATCCTTCCTCATCAAAAAAGTTTAACACAAGTTCTTAACTCCTACTCTGTATTGCACAATCAGTATCAATTATACCACCCCAGTTTCCTAATTGCTGTACATTTCCCACTTTGCATGTGTCTCTCTGTCGGCCTCCATATCTGTCAGCCAGCTGGAGACCTTGCTTTTCAGACTCTTCCAGACCTGGAAGATCTGGAGTGTGGGAGGGCAAGATAATAGCCATGGACAGTAGAGATGGACAACTAGTGGTGAGCAACCAAGGCTGATATGCTGAGGATGGCCCAGCACTGAGGCAAAAAGGAGAATCCCACTCTGGGATCATCTTGCCTGGGGGTGGGCTACCTTGACCTTAAAAGCAGGATTTTTCCAAGTTTAATAGATGAGGCCTGAAAATCAGCTGGAGTGGGGTTCTGTGGTGTAATGGTTAGCCCTCTAGACTCTGAAGATCAGCTAGAGTACTTGTTTAAAATGCAAGAATACTGTTTCTCACTTCTAGACTTGTACATTTTCTTTCTTTTTTTTTTAAAGTCTTTATTGAATTTGTTACAATATTGCTTCTATGTCTTGATTTTTTTGGCCATAAGGCATGTGGGATCTTAGTTCCCCAACCAGGGATGGAACCTGCACACTTTGCATTGGGAGGCGAAGTCTTAACCACTGGACCACCAGGAAAGCCCCTAGACTTGTACATTTTCAATATTCAGCCTGCAAAGGTATAGGGCTTTTCTCTTGGTATGTGTATTGGAAGATAAAGAAAAGAACCCCCTTTTTCTTGGAAGCATTCAAATTCTGTGTCAAGGCCTATGGAGGTGGGAGTCAGACAGGGGTGAAGAATGACAGTGGTTGCTTGCACACCTTGCTGTATCATTATTAGAAGCATATAATAATAGCTATTGAGCATCATGTTAACTGAAGCATTTTAAATAGGCTTGTGTTCATTTTAGACTCAAAGAAGGTAAAGCAGAAAAAAAGAAGGTAAGGCAGAAACATTGCCCTCAAAAGGTGAAAAATTAGTGACTTTTGATATTTTTAAGAGTTAACCTATCCCAGTTATTGTAAAGTTAATTTTTTAAAACTGGCTAGAACACTAGGCTATCTAGGATTCTGGATAGTTAAGGCTTAATGGATGCAATATATTTATGCTAACTCATGTTTCATATGTGAATATGCAGTCAGTCCGATTAGATTTTGTGGGGTTTGTGGCTGGGGAACTGTGTTCTTTTGCATACTTGTAACACCTAGCAAAGTCATAACTTCTCAGTACTCACTGATGATTGAGTGAATTCAGCATGTACCTCTTCAATGTACAGATTTTAGGCTTGGCATAATGAGTTGATTGATTTTTGTGTTTGTGAAGTTCAAAGGGTCTATCTGACACTGGCAAGAATGGCTAATACTATAGGGGCCTCCGTCCAAACAAATGCATTTTAGTTGACAAATGCGAAAACATGATCCTAATTAATCGATTGGTTTAATTCTTGTTCCCTGTTCAGAGGATCAGTTTAAGCCCGATCTTGCTGCCTCTTCACCCTTTTTGGAATACAGTTATGTTCTATGCTTTTAAAGTCTGAATCTCAAAAAACTGGCAATTCTGGAAATCTCTAAACATAAATATTTTTGTTTACTGGCTAGACAGTAAACGAATTTAAACAAAATGACCAGATCCTGTAGTGAAAGATTCATAAAAATGCTCCACAGTGTCTCTGACTTAGATCAGGCTGAATAAGGAAGGAATAAATAAATATATGCTAGCTGAAGGGAAGATGTATTTTATTCAAGTGTTATGTAGCTTCAGAACTCCATGCAAAGTAACTGATTATTTAAAACATATATTTGACTTTGAGGACATGAAGTTGTTCTGAACTGCTAGATGAAGTAGACAGACTTAGAAAGGCAGTCACGAACCCCCAATTTAAATTGCCTTTAGTCAAAAGCTAGGGTCAGCCTAGAAGAGGAATTCTGTTTTTCATTTCCTCATATCAGAATTGCATTTATTTTAGTTAGTCATACAATGTGAGATAAAAGAAAAGATTTTCCCCCAGTGGACAACCATTGTATCCAAGTAATGAAGCTAGACATAATTCTAAAATAATGCTGTCATTAGTTCGTAACACATGAACACTTTATATAACATGAGTTAATGATGTATTCCATCATAGGATTTTCATTGAATTGCTAAATATGTTTTTGAGGCATAGCAAATTTTAGTTGCAGACTAGCTTCTGTAATTTAGATTACTACCATGTATTTGAAATCTTGCAGTATAAATGTTTCTATGCCTCCCCTCCCTTCCTTTTTTTTTTTTTTTTTTTAAGGAAAATATCTTTAGGGAGTTTCCTGATGACTAGTGGTTAGGACTCTGTGCTTTCACTGCTAGGCTCCAATTCAATCCCTGAACAGGAAACTGAGATCCCACACGCCACATGACATGGCCAAAATATCTTTAGAATTCAAGATTATCTATGAGAAGAATTCTAAGTTAGAAAATGAGAAGGATCTCAAAATTGTCATGAAAATAGAGGTACTGAACCAATTGTTAAGTCTCTTTGATACTACCATAGTGGGCAGATACCATAACTCTACCTTTAAGAAAACTGTTGGGTCCCATGTTATGGCAGTGGGTCACAAGGTTCAAGTTGAAAGTTGAGCCATTTTTGGAGTTTAAGATATTCTCATTCATTATATAGCTAATACCTTTTATTTTTAAATAATAATAGTTTATATAGATATATGTATAGGAAATTTAAAGTTTTAATGATTAGGCCTGGGAAGTGGTAAAAACAAAATTAAGTCATTTGCATTTAAAAGGCCCTTTATCATGGAAAATTTAAATAGTGTTGTATAACCTTAATGAGTCATTAGGATTAGCTTTTCATGAAAGTGTTTGCTTCTGGCTAGCAAAATATTATTGTGATTACTCAAGTATTTGTAACCAAGATTTATAAGTAGAAGAAGAGATGGAACAAGTAAGTAATCATCTAGATCTCTGCACATGTGAATATTATAACTTTTTGGATAAAAATATAAAAATATAATTTTTTCAAGATAAAAATGTTATTTCATTAATTCTAATTTGGATATTGAAGAAAATGTTTTACTGTTTTATTCTAATGGTCTTTCAGCAACTTAGATTTTTGTAAAAATATAGGTTTTACTGAAAGCATGCATAACATATAAAATATTGATTTTCTTTAACTGGCATACCTTTTGAGACTGGGTATGTGATGTGCTTATTTTAAAAAGTTTTTCAACCATTTAAATAAACATTATTAGAAATTATTTACTTTTATCAACATAGTTCAGGATTTATAAACATTAAGATTTTAATATTGCTTATTATATTGTTTTCATGGAAACCTTGTAGTTTTGCTTGTATCGTTGATATCACAAAGCAGTGAAACTATTTGAAAAGCTTTCTGTGCATAGAATTTTCAGTCAGTAAAGCCAAATTCTTAACTTTTCTTTCAGTAACACTACATTTTAAATGGCTTTTTATTTTGATAAGTTTGTATGCTTAATGTACAAACACATCAGAAATTCTAACAATAGTTTGGCTATTTTATTTACCAAATGTAATTTAAGTAGATACTTAGGAAGTTGTTAAAAGACAACTAAGCACTTAATTATTACTTGAGGTAGGAGCAGAGATTTTTCCTTAGAGCAGTCTATCATCACTATAAGGAACACCTTTATTTTATTTAAGAAAGTATGTGTTCTGGGTGATTTTCTTCAATGTATGCTTATTTTAAACAAGTTAATGTGTATATTTAATTTTTTTCATTTTAAAGACTTTATAGCCTAAAAATTATCAAATTAACAGATATATTGATGCTTTTGAACTGTGGTGTTAGAGAAGACTCTTGAGTGTCCCTTGGACTGCAAGGAGATCCAACCAGTCCCTTCAGAGGAGATCAACCCTGGGATTTCTTTGGAAGGAATGATGCTAAAACTGAAGCTCCAGTACTTTGGCCACCTCATGTGAGGAGTTGACTCATTGGAAAAGACCCTGATGCTGGGAGGGATTGGGGGCAGGAGGAGAAGGGGACAACCAAGGATGAGATGGCTGGATGGCATCACGGACTCAGTGGACGTGAGTCTGAGTGAACTCCGGGAGTTGGTGATGGACAGGGAGGCCTGGCGTGCTGCGATTCATGGGGTCGCAAAGAGTCGGACACGACTGAGTGACTGAACGAAACGGAACGGAACAGATGTATATTCCTCTTACTTGAACTCTGCTTTTAGTAATAGTAGAATCAATAACACCATTTTAAAAACATTCAGGACATATCCTGGCTTTGGTACACAATTCTTATTTAATCACTCATCTGCTTATGAAAACTGCTCTTTCAATTTAGTCAACAAATACTTATTGAGTGCTTTCCCACATGCCAGGAATAGTGATAAATTGGGATTCCTTCTTGAAGGAGGAGCAGGAATTTGGGGAGGGTATCTCAGGCAGGAAAAGTGGCAAAGCTGGAGTACAGGGTATGGTAACAGTGTGGCCTCTTATTGAAGCACTGGATAGATTATCCCTATTTGACAATTATAAACCATCTTTCTAAATGACATTTTTCAAACAATTTTTAAAATGGTAATGCAAAATCAGGTATATAAATAGTATGTATGTAAAAATTGTTGATTTCCACCATTACCTCTCATAATACCCCCAAACACTTTGATTTGGGTTTTAAGGCATTTTTTAAATAGATGGGAATACTTAAGAATTCCTTTGGTGTATGCATGTCAGTCCACTCCAGTATTCTTGCCTGGAGAATTCCATGGACAGAGAAACCTGGCGGGCTATAGTCCGTGGGGTCTCAAAGAGTCAGACCCGACAGAGTGACTAACACACACACATGCATGTCAAAGATAGATAAAGACTTACTTAAGCATATGGATTTGGGAATCATATGAATGAAGAATTCAGGGGTAACCCACCAAAAAATCCATAAAAATAGAGATACTGCAGAGAACAAAAGGGGAAAAGGGCAAGAACTTATGAATTTCCCTTTCAGTGTTAATCCTTTTCTCAGCTATAGTGAGATTAAGGGTAGTCAGAATCTGTGGATTAATGGGTCCCCAACAACTGGATCTTTCTTGTTGCCTGCTCAGTCCCTTCTACTCCAGCTCTCATCTTAGCCTCATAACCCCCTTTCATCTGACTCCTGGTTATAAAAGGGCTACATAAACATGAGGAACCACTACCATTCTGGCTTTCTATTCTCCTTCCAGCCAGTCCACTGCCTTCCTTGCTCTTTTCTCCTTTGTTTCCTTACCTATTGTTTCCTGTCTTATCAGCTACCATATCCTCTTATTGCTGACTCACCCAAAACAAACAAAGGAACAAGCAACATTTAGTACCCCTGTTTTGCTTTGAAAATGTTCAAGATTGTAAGAGTACTTCCCTTCACATTATTTATGCCATCATGGCCTGAGGAATTCTCTCTGCATATATACACACCTGTGTGTGAGTGTGTACCTGCACACCAAGTGTATTTTTCTACTTGTTCGTATTGTGAAGGAGATAGGTATTATAGTAATCCAAGGCATAGTCATAGTTAATAATAATCCATGTAAATTCTTTGTGGAAATTAAAGTCCACACAGTTCTATTAAGGAAATTGATTTGTGAGAAGGTGCTTATAAAAGATCAAACAATGACTTTCAAAAGTAACTATCTTTGAGAAATGTCTGGGATTTTCCATTTTGATCTTAGCAAGGTTGCATATGTGAGTATCTCATAAGAAATGTTTAACATATTTCATATTCAGTTTCCTGAAACAAAGAGGAAACATACACATAAGTATGTATAGCCATTCATGTGAGCAGCTCTATTTCCTGTAATGAGTAGCCCTGAATGTATCAAGAATTTTGTTCTGTTGTCCAGAACAACACAAAACTTTTTCTGTATTTAAAGGGTTTAACAGTCCTACTTGGTTGCCATCCAAATACCTTTACTGATTGGTAGAACATAAGCAGAGCACAATAAACTGTGGAAAATTCTGAAAGAGATGAGAATACCAGACCACCTGACCTGCCTCTTGAGAAATCTGTATGCAGGTCAGGAAGCAATAGTTAGAACTGGACATGGAACAACAGACTGGTTCCAAATAGGAAAAGGAGTACATCAAGGCTGTATATTGTCACCCTGCTTATTTAACTTCTATGCAGAGTACATCATGAGAAACGCTGGACTGGAAGAAATACAAGCTGGAATCAAGATTGTCAGGAGAAATATCAATAACCTCAGATATGCAGATGATACCACCCTTATGGCAGAAACTGAAGAGGAACTAAAAAGCCTCTTGATGAAAGTGAAAGAGGAGAGTGAAAAAGTTGGCTTAAAGCTCAACATTCAGAAAACAAAGATCATGGCATCTGGTCCCATCACTTCATGGGAAATAGATGGGGAAACAGTGGCAGACTGTTTTTCTGGGCTCCAAAATCACTGCAGATGGTGACTGCAGCCATGAAATTAAAAGACGCTTACTCCTTGGAAGAAAAGTTATGACCAACCTAGATAGTATATTCGAAGCAGAGACATTACTTTGCCGACTAAGGTCCGTCTAGTCAAGGCTGTGGTTTTTCCTGTGGTCATGTATGGATGTGAGAGTTGGACTGTGAAGAAGGCTGAGCGCCGAGAATTGATGCTTTTGAAGTGTGGTGTTGGAGAAGACTCTTGAGAGTCCCTTGGACTGCAAGGAGATTCAACCAGTCCATTCTGAAGATCGGCCCTGGGATTTCTTCAGAAGGAATGATGCTGAAGCTGAAGCTCCAGTACTTTGGCCACCTTATGCGAAGAGTTGACTCATTAGAAAAGACCCTGATGCTGGGAGGGATTGGGGGCAGGAGGAGAAAGGGACGACCGAGGATGAGATGGCTGGATGGTATCATGGACTCATTGGACGTGAGTCTGAGTGAACTCCGGGAGTTGGTGATGGACAGGGAGGCCTGGCGTGCTGCGATTCATGGGGTCGCAAAGAGTCGGACACGACTGCGCGACTGAACTGAAACTGAAACTGGTCTGTAGCAACATCGCCAATAGAAATATAACACAGCCATGTATGTAAATCAAGAACTTCTACTAGCTGTATTTTACACAGTAGACAGAAACAGGTAAAACTAACTTTAATGCCCCCCCCCCCTTTTTTTTTAAGCCGCACTGTGTGGCATGCGGCATCTTAGTTCCCCAACCAGGGATTAAACCTACATCCTTGCATTGGGAGTGTGGAGTCTCAGCAACTTGATCGCCAGGAGAAGTCCTAATACTTTATTTCAATTATGTGATCAGTGTAAAAAGATTACCAGTTTGCATTCTTTTTTTTCCTATATGAAGTCTTTGAAATTCGTGTGTTGAACATTTTATAGCACATTTCAATTTTAATGCTTGATGCTGATCTTGTATTTAGAGTTCTTAAAATGTGCAGTTGGATAAAGTAGACTCACATAAATAAAAATTTTCAAACATGCCTAAAGGTTTTCCAGTAAGTGAACTGCGTATCAGGTGTAAGTTTAATTTTCCAGTGTTCAGTAGCCACAGGTGGCGAGTGGCCACTCTGTTGTGCAGTTCATCTCAGCGGCAGTCCACTGTATGGATGTCCTGTAATTAACTGGGCCCCTCTGGTGGACCATAGTTGGTTTCCAGTCTTTTTCTTTTCCAAACATGTTATAATAAATATTTTTGTATATGTAAATTATTAACACATGTTGGTAAACTTGTAGATACATCCTAAACGGGAAAGTTCTGGGTCAAAGAGTTTTTCATTTTTTCACACAGTTAAAAATTTTACATTTAGCAATAAAGTTGTAAGAATAAGAATAATATAAAGAACAGTTGTAACCCCTTTATTGTCTGCTAACATTTTATTCCATTTGCTTTATCATTTGCTCTCCTCTCTCTTGCTCTGTGTTTGCATGCATGTGCATGTAGATATAAGTACATTTTTCTGAACTGTTTAAGTTGAATATATTATTGCCCCTTTCCTTTAAATACTTAAATGTGTGTTTTCTCAAAATAAGGATATCTTCTTATATAACCATAAGTTACCAACTTCAATAGATTGAACATGGATACATTTCTCTAATTTCCAAATTTACTTGCATCATTGACCCAATAATAGGCCTTCTGGCATGTATTTTTAATTTTAATAAAAATTACCATATTGTCTTCATAGAAGTGGTGCCACTTTACATTCCCCAAAGTAGTGCATGAGAATGCATGTACAATTTACCCTTAATGGCACTAGCACTGTTAGTTAGCAGTAAGTTAGTGAAATGATGGTATTTCATTATAACATGTTTTCCTTATTCTCGATAAAATCATACCATGGACAATTGTAGGTAATCATTATGGTATCTTATGTGGGTAATTTTAGTAATAATTGTAGGTAAGGTTGAGGATCTTCTTCTGTGTACAGAGTCACTTATTTATATTTCCATTTTGTGAGCTGCCTATTATATCCTTTGTCTATTTTTCTACTGGGATGTTGGCTTTTTTGTTTTTTTTATTTTTATTTTTTTTAGGAAGTGAAAGTGTTAATCATTTAGTTGTGTCCAGCTCTTTGCGACCCCATGGACTGTGGCCTGCCAGGCTCCTCTGTCCATGGGATTCTCCAGGCAAGAATACTGGAGTCGGTTGCCATTTCCTTCTCTGGGGGATCTTCCTAACCCAGGGATCGAACCCTGAAGAGTGTGCATTGCAGGCAGATTCTTTACCACCTGAGCCACCAGGGAAGCCAGTTTTTTAGGAATTTCTACTTTACTGGAAAGCTCAGCCATTTGTCAGTGATATGAGTTGCAAACTACTTTTCCCAGTTTGTCATTTGCTTTTTGTCTTTATGGTGCTTTTAAAATTGTTGTTACTGTTTGTTTGCATTTGGGACATTTTGAAACCATGATGTACTGGTAGGACAAATTTTGAATATTTTGTGTAGGATTTTATAATCAAATACACAAATGTCCTTACGCTATCAGTAGATACCCTAAGGAAAAAAGAGACAGAGCTTCACCTCTTCATGTAATTGAGTAAGCTAAATAAAGTAAGATACATTTATTTTGTATTTAAATAATTTCCATTAACCACACTGTGCCATGAGTTGTTACTGATAACTCTGGCTCTCAGGAAAAAAACAAAACAAAACAGCTATGGTGAATATACGTAACGTGTGTGAAAATCATATCCAGGCCTTATCTAGGTCTTGGAATTTTAGAAACTAAAAAAAACTGCAAAGGAACGCTGTAACCTTACTAGTCTGGAAATCCTGGTCCTGGTCGGACTCTGGTCTCTATTTTTATCATTTTGCATGTCTTCCTTCAAATATTTTATGCATCCACATTCATAGTTTCCGTAATGAAGAAATTTCTTTTAAAGCTGATTGGGGCAGTTTTTAAATATGTAGTTGGTTTAAACCATTAAGTCGTATTAAGGGGAACATCCATCATAAAAACTAACAAAATATTTAGAAATATTAAAAATGTGGTCATAATGGTACTGTTTGCATCTGTTTCTGTAAGAGGTGATTAGTACATGTCTTCTACAGAATCACACTGATATTCAGAGAAACACGCTGACATTATTCTTCCAATGGCTCTAGTTTGGGTTTCATGAAGCATTTTTTTCCATTTCTCCTTTTCCTCTGTGTAATACTTTCTCACTTTCTTGGAAAAATAATCAAGATGTTTTCCTCTGGGTCTACTTATAATCATTGCATAACACCAGCATGAAAATGGTCATTAACATTGTTTTAAAATAAACATAAGTACACAAAAATGGACCCCTACACCAGAGGTTAGAGTTGATAAATGTCAGTTTTCCAACATGTCACTATTGTAGATTTAACTTAGGCTATGGACTTACTTAGGGCCAGATAACTCTGGCAGTCTTTGCATTTTCCATATGTATTTCTATAGTTGAATTTCAACACAGTGTAAATTTCATACCTTAAATGGAACTGGAGTAAAATGCCAACAGGAATCTATTACTGTGTGTGTATCTCCAGTCCAAAATTACTAAAAAAAGGAAAAGCAGACAAACAATGTTGGATTTGTATTTTATATTATAAATTTATCAAACATAAAATTCCCTGTTCAAACTGTTATATACTTTGTTTCCTTAGTTGTCTTGTTATGAGTTTCTAATAAATAGTTGATGGGCCAGTACTCACCCATGGACCATTTTAAGCACTGAGTGTGGTGAATTTAACTTATGCTGTGTACCAACAGGGACTGTAGGTTACTTGACATCCTTTTGAAAAGAGGATGACCATCATGTCATAGTGATGATTATTAGTATTTATTTGAACAGGATACTAGAGTTGTTGCAATCCCTACAGAATGGTTAATTTTTTTTTTTTTTATTTAAAAATTTGATTTGATGGGGCCTCCTTGGCAGTCCAGTGGTTAAGACTCCATGCTTCCAATGCAGGGGCCATGGGTTAGATCCCTGGTCAGGGGATCTAATGTGTTGTGTAATGTGGCCAAAAAAAAAAAAAAAGAATTGATTTGATAAAAGTCTATCTTTAGGTGTCAGGATTATTTTTACTCTTCAGAACTTCTGATATAATCTGACCCTCTCTGAAATAAAGCTTATTTTGTGGGGAATAATTTTTATTTTTTTATTTTATTTTATTTTTTTTGAAAGCATCATATATACTTTATTATTTTAATCTATTTTATTTTATTTTTTTTTTCTTTTTAATTAAATTTTATTTTTTAGTTTGTTTTGCTTTACAATACTGTATTCGTTTTGCTATACATTGACATGAATCAGCCGCGAGTGTACATGAACTCCCAATCCCGACCCCCACCTCCCCCCTCGTCTCTTATACACATCTCAA
>SJXQ01008225.1:0-27426 GCA_006408695.1 Aepyceros melampus | reverse complement strand
AATAATTTTTAAATTATGTATGTGTGAGTGTATGTGTGGATATGAAGCAAGTAGGAATTTTATTTCCCTAATGGAAAAAAATATAAAGTGTTTAGTCAAATATTTCTGTTCATTTATTTATGCAAAATACATTTGGAATGTTTATTGCCAAGTGATTTTGTGTATGCATTACAACTGTCTTCTTAAACCTCCAGTTTAAATGACTCATGTGTCAAATAATGACCTGTAAGATATAATGACAGAGATCAAATTGCCAACATTCATTGGATCGAGACAGTGACTGCAGCCATGAAATTAAAAGACACTTGTTCCTTGGAAGGAAGGCCACGACAAACCTAGACAGCGTAATAAAAAGCTGAGACATCGCTTTGCTGACAAAGTTCCGTATAATCAAAGCTATGGTTTTTCCAGTAGTCATATACAGATGTGAGAGTTGGACCATAAAGAGGGCTGAGTGCCGAAGAATAATGCTTTCAAATTGTGGTGCCAGAGAAGACTCTTGAGAGTCTCTTGGACAGCAAGGAGATCAAACCAGTCAGTCCTAAAGGAAACCAACCCTGAATATTCTCTGGAAGGACTGATGCTCAAGCTGAAGCTCCAGTACTTTGGGCCAGAACCGACTCATTGGAAAAGACACTGAAGGGACAACAGAGAGTAAGATGGTTAGATAGCATCACTGACTCAGTGGACATGAATCTGAGCACACTCTGGGAGATCGTAAAGGACAGGGAAGCCTCGAGTGCTGCATAGCATGGGTTACAAAGAGTCAGATACGACTGAGCGACTGAACAGCAACAAGATATAATTACACACATGCTCCCCTTACTTGGCTGGAGGACTTGAAGCAGCCTAGGAGAAGGCAATGGCACCCCACTCCAGCACTCTTGCCTGGAAAATCCCATGGATGGAGGGGCCTGGTGGGCTGCAGTTCATGGGGGTCGCTGAGGGTCAGACACGACTGAGCGACTTCACTTTCGCTTTTCACTTTCATGCATTGGAGAAGGAAATGGCAACCCACTCCAGTGTTCTTGCCTGGAGAATCCCAGGGACAGGGAGCCTGGGGGGCTGCCGTCTATGGGGTCGCACAGAGTTGGACATGACTGAAGCAACTTAGCAGCAGTTACCCTCCAGGCCTTTATTAGTTTAGTTCTTTGGCAGCATTATCAAGATTTCATTGTGTTTGAAAGAACATAGTTTTTAGAGAAATTCTATCTTGTTCTTGCATTTCCATTTAAAGCACAGTTTAAAGGAACTTCACGGAAAGCTACAGACTAATGGCCTTTAGAGTTTTCTCTTCATGTTACAGCAGAGAATCAGGCAGGGCTGGCTTCCTGGGCACGTGACCTGTGCAGTCACACAGGGCTCTGTGCTCAGAAGGGCTCCATGCTTCATTTAATGCTTTGCTGGCAGCATGTCAAATTCTTGATAATTTTATATTTGATCTTGTTTTGTAAATGAGGTCCAGTGGGACAGTGGAACCTGTACTGGAGTCTGGGGCCTTGGCTCATGAGTGGTGTTCCACCTCTCCGCCTCCCCAGGCCCTGCCCTGCTTCCCCTTCCCAGCCACCAGCCATGTCCACTCTTCCCCTGGGGCTGATGATGGGGTCAAGTTGGGGAGGAGGAGGCCTATGTTCTGCTGTCACCCTGCACCTCCTGCTGTGGCCTGGGTACTGTTTAAGGGAGGGTTGGGGTCAGGAGCCTATATCTTGCAGTGTCGTGGGGAGTGGTGGGAGCCAACCCTGCCCCAGGCTTGAAGCACACTGGCGCGTTTGGTGGGTCAACCTCTAGCTTATCCCCAATCCAGGTGTCTACTGTGCCCAGGTATGGAGGTTTAAACAACTCTTGGGCATCCCTTAGCACAGTTTGTAGGGGCTAGGCAGTGGGCAGGGGAGATGCCTGGCTCTGCTTCCTCAGAGCCTTGGTCTGGTTAGTGATCAGAAGGGAAAACCCAGCAACCATCAGACCTGAGCATATACTTAGAGCACCACCCGCCCCTTAGGAGTCCCCACTTTTCCGTGAGTATCCTTGTGCCCAGAGGAATGCTTCTGGTGGTTTGGCTACATGCCCAAGGCATCCTCTCTTCCTCCTACCAACCAGCCTTCCTGAATCTTCTTGAATTTGTCTCTTCCAGCTAGCTCCAGGTTCCTTCTGGGGATGGGCTGTGAAGTGTGAATTGTGTAACTTCGTGATTCTGTGTATGAGTTAAACATTCTTAGACTTGCATTTAACACTGGCATTGCACAGCATAAAGAGAGTGATAAAATTCATGCTACTAATTAAAAGTTTTTATTTTTCTTTTCTTGTAACTGCACGGTTTCAGTGGCCTCTGTTAATTTGTTTCAGATAGCCACCAGGGAAGCTCTCTCTTCAAGCTGGATGATACAAATATGCGTGAAATCTGATGTGCAATAAAATGGACCTGTGAAGCTCTTTGGTCAGAAGAATAATTCTGAATTTACTGTGTTCCTACCATACACAGTAAATTCTGCAGGAACACATCTTCACTATATAAGCAGGTGTCTATACCATGAGCACATAATGCCAGGAATGATTTCTGCTCCAAAATGAGTTTCTTTCTTGTCCCTGTGGCTGTCAGTGTCATAGTTTCTGACTTTTGGAGCCCCTAAGCTTTTTGACCATGTCTTGTCCTTATTGTTGCTTTTGAGTCTCTTGGTCTTGATAGATTTGGCCCTTCGTTCATGCACTCCCCTCACTGACAGCCTCCTGTGTCTTGTTCTTGTATGTCCTGAACCTGGGCCTGACTCTGCCCCTTTAGTCTGCTTCTTGGCATTCCCTAGAAACCCACCTCAGTTGCATAGAAAAAGGAGATGATTTGGGATTTTACAGATGGAACCCAATATGCTGACTCTCAGAAAGGAGTTCCAGTTCTGGCTGGACTCAGTCACTGATTTTCCAAGCAAGAGAAACTTTAATGCTCGTTGGACTGCACACCAGGGAGAACTCCCTTCCCCACAGTGGCTTGCTAGGGAGGAAATCTGGCCCTTTTATCTCACTGTGCTCTTGAAAGTTTCCAGGAAACGATGGCCATCCTTCAGGTACAGCTCTTCTACACAGACTTAACATTTGGTTTAGGTGAGTGCTCTCGTTGCCCGGTTCTTATCACGTCCTTAGCACACTCAGCATTGCTTTTGCTTCCTGCTTCCTGGAGAGACCTGGAGGGTGCTTTATTGACTGTTGGCTGGATTGGAGTTCACCCTCAGTTGCCGACTGTTGCCCATCTCCTGGGAGAGGGATGCTGAGCATAATGACTAGATCCTGCTGCTGGTATTTTATTTACTACCAGTTCATCATTGCTGAAAACCATTTCATTTGGAAAATAAACATGCCTCACCTGTTCGTAGCATAGTATTTTCACATTTGCCTTTTACTCACATGTTGCATATTAACTTTCCTTCTGAAAAGATCAGCATGCTCTTGGAGCTGGTTGGAGCTGGATCTTATTACTCCCGCTGTGTGTGTGTTTATCATCAGGCATTTGTGCAGACTCTAGCCTGTTCCTCCCACCTGTCACCTACCAGGCAGATCTCTGCCTGGTTTCCACAGTGACTTTGCTTTTGGATTTTTATTTCTTCTTCGTCAAAGAAGTCTCTTCAGATTACTACAGCGTAAAAGAATGCTTTCTCTTTTGGCCTGTGGATCAATTATTTATTCACTTGTATAATTCATGTCCATGCTCAGGTGGGGCTCCTGATGGAGAAGGGTCTGTGTCTGACCTTAGCCTCCTCTCTCCGTGTCTAGTGAGGACTAAATTGGGGAAACCTACTGGCTGAGACTTACTGTCCTGTCAGTTACTTGGCTCACTGTTTGAGCCCCAGAATTAGCAGCTAGTAGTAACCTCATCTGATTCTGCTGTATTCCAGTAGACCAACAACCAGAAGAAGTTCCTAAATGTTCTGCTGTTAGGTCTAAGAGGCAAATAGGAGTCTGAATCGGAGCCCCTTATCAGAGGTGGTTTCCCTGGGGTGCTGGATTTGTTTTTGTCCTACTTCATACAAACTTCTGTGACCCTCAGTTCAAAGGGTACTTTCTTATGTCAGTACCCTCCTGAAGAAGGCAGTGGTATTCATTCATCAGAAAAAGAGCAGTACAGTTTCCATTGTGTTACCAACAGGGAGATTCTGGCTTAAATCCCCTCTCCCCCCTCCCCTTTTCCTTTATTAAATCTCCAAAAGGCCCAAGGCTGGGGGTCAGGGCTGGATGAGAAGAAGCAGGAAAGTTATCCAGTTGGAGGTGGGAAAGGATAACTTTGGGCTGAAGGATAACTTGGGCTCAAAAGACAACTTTGAGTCTGGAGCCCATGGGCTCCAGGGCTGTGCTCCAGGACACAGTGAGAGGAAGCATTAGGGCAAGCCACACACACTGAAGTCCTAAGAGAAAATCAGAGCTCTATGTCCAGGGTTATCTCAGCCCCAGGTATAGGTGGAGGGGTTCTTGAGTAGCAGTGGGCTTCCTAGTTGCCATGAAGTAAGTAAAGTTTGAAAGTGAATGAAAGTGAAAGTCACTCAGTCGTGTCTGACTCTTTGCGACCCCATGACTATACAGTCCATGGAATTCTCCAGGCCAGAATACTGGAGTGGGTAGCCTTTCCCTTCTCGAGAGGATTTAGCCAACCCAGGGATAGAACCCAGGTCTCCCGCATTGCAGGTGGATTCTTGACCAGCTGAGCCTCAAGGGAAGCCCCAGTAAACTTTGGGTGATGGGATCGGTCATAGAAATATACAAGATCCTGTGCTTTCAGCTCTTAAGTTTGGGCCTTTTATCTCCTTCTTCTGACCCTAATTATTCAGGATTGGTTGATGGCTGAGAAACTGACTTTTCTACTTATTGCTTGAAAAAAAGATTTTCGTTTTCCCCAATAGAGTGCTTTTCCTTCATTGAATCCCTAAAACTTTATTCTGGCTTAAGTTATTGAGTGGAAGTAGCAGAGGGTGATAATTTTTAGTTTGATCCTTAGTAAGATGTAAAAATAAGTCTCTGAAGACATGTAGTAGACAATGTTCTTTACAGACTAGCTATAGGAAAAATAAATGTTTATAAACTCTGCTATCTGTTGTTTTTCCTACCTCTGCAATTTCATCCATTAATAACTGTCAGAGTTCAGTTCATTGTGCACTGTCTGGAAAATTTCCCCTCTGTTGATTAGTAAGATTTTGAATCAAAAGTGTGCTTATGTGCCCATGGCACTGAAAGCCAAACTCCACAGAAGGCATTTGCAGTTAAGTTAGGGGCTTCCCCAGTGGCTCGGCGGTTAAGAATCCACCTGCAATGCAGGAGAGGCAGATTCTATCCCTGGGTTGGGAAAATCCCCTGGAGAAGAAAATGGCAACCCACTCCAGTATTCTTGCTGGAGAAATCCCGTGGACAGAGGGGCCTGGCGGGCTATAGTCAATGGTGTCACAAAAGAGTCGGACACAATTTAGTGACTGAGACGGCAAACAACAAAAGCGCTTTAGTGCAGGGCCCCAAGCATGGGGGTAGGAGACAAGCCTCAGATCCACTCCAGCTCGGTCTTTGAGTTGCAGATGTTTTAAAAGGGAAGAACAAAGCATCTGGGTTAGTCATTGTCTTCTGACATTTCGGTGACATTTCTTAATTGTGATTTCAGGAGACAGGATGTCTCAGTTTACAGTTCTCTGCCCAGGTGGTCCATGGCTCTGGACATTTTGAGCTCATCTGGACCTGGAGAGATAATCTGAGTTTGTACCTTTATGATAATATCTACAACAGCAATTTTAGTACATTAATGTTGTTATCAACGACAGCAGTCTTAGTCATCAAACTCTGGTTGATTAATGTTCAGTTAGCACAGGATTGAGGTCAGACGGGCCACCAAAGGGAATAAAGTTTTGAATAGTGAAAGTGCTGGTCACTAGTCATTTCCGACTCTTTGTGACCCCATAGACTGCAGCCCACCAGGCTCCTCTGTCCATGGAGTTTTCCAGGCAAGAATACTGGAGTGGGTTGCCATTCCCTTCTCAAGGGGATCTTCCCGACCCAGGGATCGAACCTGGGTCTCATGCATTGCAAGCAAATTCTTTACTGGTCTGAGCCAGCTGGGAATAGAGAGATCAATCATAAACTTGGTAAGGCAAATCAGTTTTAGGGGTGCTTGGCTTCATAAGTGCTAACGGCTAAATAGTGCAATTCATTAAAGACAGTCGTACTTCTTTAACCTTAGAACTGCTGTGTGGGGAAGATGAAATACAGTTAGAAAAGTATCTTGAAATTTTTTTTTCTTTTTTTATTTGGCCACACCATTTTTTAGTTGCAGCATGCGAGGTCTTTCAGCTATGCCATGTCAGATCTAGTTCCCTGACCAGGGATAAAATTCAGGCTCCTGGCTTTGGGAGCAGGGAGTCTTAGCCACTGGACCAGCAGGGAAGTCCCTAGAAAAGTGTCTTATTACAGTATCTTAAGTTTTATTAATGAAGTTAATTTTGAATGCATGAGTCTTTACTTTTGTATCTAAATTCCTCAACTAGATCTAAGTAGATCATGAAATCTGCAGAGACGTATTTTAATTCGAAGATCTTTCTGTTTGTATAACTAACCACACTAAAGCTCACATTATCAACCTAAAAACTGTGTTATTAAATCGCAGGGTTATTAGTTCATCTCCAGGGCTAAGGAAGTGCTTTGGGGCAAGCCTTAGCAGAATTGGTGGCGCTCTTCTGTGCTGTGCTTAGTTGCTCAGTTGTGTCTGACTCTTTGCAACCCCATGGACTGTAGCCCGCCAGACTCTGTTCATGGGGATTCTCCAGACAAGAATACTGAAGTGTTTTTAAATAAATGTGTATGGGCATGGAGTGGTTCTCTCTTACCTTCCTTGAAATTGCTAGAAAGGTATGTTCTGGATAACCAGGATACATTTACAAGAAGATATTAGGATTAAGACTCATTGAAAAACTGTCTGACTTGAGTTCACCAAAAAACTACTCTGTGTCTCATCAAATTGTACTTGAGATCTTTTTGCCTCTATTAAGTTTTTCTAGATAGCCTGAATAAGGGAGTGTAATTCTTTGGATATTTCTATGGTTAAATAAGGATGTCCTGCAACTCTCTTCATTCCTGAGTCAATAAAAGTTTTTATCTTTACTGCATATTTGCTGTTAGAATTGCCAACTACTATACAAAAAGTGTCAGTTTTCATTCCAATTCCAAAGAAAGGCAATGCCAAAGAATGCTCAAACTACCGCACAATTGCACTCATCTCACATGCTAGTAAAGTAATGCTCAAAATTCTCCAAGCCAGACTTCAGCAATATGTGAACCGTGAACTCCCTGATGTTCAAGCTGGTTTTAGAAAAGGCAGAGGAACCAGAGATCAAATTGCCAACATCCGCTGGATCATGGAAAAAGCAAGAGAGTTCCAGAAAAACATCTATTTCTGCTTTATTGACTATGCCAAAGCCTTTGACTGTGTGGATCACAATAAACTGTGGAAAATTCTGAAAGAGATGGGAATACCAGACCACCTAACCTGCCTCTTGAGAAATCTGTATGCAGGTCAGGAAGCAACAGTTAGAACTGGACATGGAACAACAGACTGGTTCCAAATAGGAAAAGGAGTACGTCAAGGCTGTATATTGTCACCCTGCTTATTTAACTAACCCTGGGATTTCTTTGGAAGGAATGATCTGAAGCTGAAACTCCAGTACTTTGGCCACCTCATGCAAAGAGTTGACTCATTGGAAAAGACTCTGATGCTGGGGGGGATTGGGGGCAGGAGGAGAAGGGGACGACCGAGGATGAGACGGCTGGATGGCATCACGGACTCAATGGACGTGAGTCTGAGTGAACTCCAGGCGTTGGTGATGGACAGGGAGGCCTGGCGTGCTGCGATTCATGGGGTCGCAAAGAGTCGGTCACGACTGAGCGACTGAACGGAACGGAATACAAAAAGTGTAAAGTGTGTTCACTGCTTTAGGTTTTCTGGTGTATTTTTGCATAAATAACACCCTCAGTCCTAACTTGACCAACACGTAGGATGGTGGTGGTATTTTTACTATTATTATCATCAGTATCCTCATCCTCACTGTACAGTTGAAGAAACTGAGGCTCAGATTGACTACCTCAAACAGGCGGTACCTGGAGAACCTAGGCCATAAACCTGGATTTTTGGACTCCAAACTCCTTGTTCCTTTTTTTGCTCCGTATAGATTGACTTATATCATACATTCTTAGAGAAGACACACATGGCAATTACAACTTGAATCCGACACAGGTACATGCCCATTTTATGGCATATGTTTATATGTATATACTATTTGTTGTAAATGTTAAGAGTTATAATCAGTTTTACCTTAGTTTTAGATTTACAGATGAGAACCACTTACTGTTTTAGTGAAAATTATCTTAGAGTCCTAGAGTCAGAGATACTAAGATTTTGAAGACTGCTTCAATTATCCCGTTTACTCCACATGATGAATGAGGAACCAGTGTGTTGGTATTTGGTTATGTTTATAAAGGTGAAGCTGACTTCGCCACGAGTATTTTCTTGGTATTTATAGGTCTTTTTTTGGACACTAATCCTTTGGTTGGCTTCTTCCTCGTATTTCATAATTATGCAGTTGCAGCTGAAGGGTAGGTGGAGAGAACATGCATTGACTTATGCTAAAATGTGTCTCAGAGTGTCAGATTCATGCCGCTGCTGACAGCTTGCCAGAGATGAAGTGTGAGATTAAATAATTTTATTGCTTATTGAGTTTCTTTTTGACCTAGTTAGATGTATCCTATGCAGTTTGTGACTATTTTAAGATATGGTAATATATCTGCATAGCCACTTTATGTTTTCCAATCTGTTTTTATATATTTGTTCCTCATAATAAACATGTTAAGTCATGTGAGATGACATGGTTATTATCATATTACAGAGAGCATATTACAAAGAACTCTGACTTGGAGATACTGCAACACCATGGCTAAGAATATGTTCTTATATTTACGAATTGGACCAGAATCCTGGCCTCTTAATCTGAGCTTTGGTATTCTCATATGTAAAACAGGGGACCTTATAAGATTGTTGGAATGTTTAAATGAGATAATGAGTGCAAAGTGTTTAGAATGGTGGAGGCAAGCAGAAGACAATCAGTAACTAGTAGGTAGCATCATCATCTTCAGAGGGTGTCACTCATTTATTTGTTAACTCCACAAAAATGTGGGAAGTCTGGGGGCTTGAGCAGGGAAGGGGTGTGTACACGTGGGGGCAAGCCCCAAACCGGGTGCTGTGAAAGAGACAAAAGTGTGGATGAAACATTCCTTTCTTCCTGTAACTGGCAGTCTTCTAGGTGGTAAGGCTCGTGTGCAGCAGATAAGCAGGTAGGGCACTGCGCGGCGTTTGGCTGGTCGACACCTCATCTGATAATGCATGCTGTTTATCGTGTGTTCTCACAGTCAGCTCTCCAGCGCCACGGATTCCTGTTACCTGTTTCTCTAACAAGCTGTCTAAAGGGAATGGGAGACATTCCTTCCAGGTGGAGACAGAGTGGAGGGAAAGGGTAAAAAGACTGCTTCTGAACACTGGATAGAAAGTAGAGATTGGAAAGTACAGGAGTGAAGGGAAAAGCAAGGTTCTGTTGTGCACAGAGATGAGGGATGCTGCTTAAACTGTGGCTTCTTGAGGTGACCTGAGGGAGCCTGCATGGACTACTTCTCTCCCAGATTCCCTGTGAATTCAGGCAGACAACCCCGATGCGGCCGCCTTGGCTCTGTGGTCTGAAGCTCCGTCAGTATATTTTTTCATCTCCGCCGAGGCCAGAGACACAGGCGTACTTCTGTGTTTTCTTTTCAGAACAGGGCTCTAGTCCCTGAGAAGTTTGCTTCTGTGAATTATTCCATCTGTTTAGCTATGATAATTATCAATAAATGTTGCAATCATATATAATTATTACAGTCGCTAACATTTACTGAGTGCTTATAGAAAGCTAGTTATACACTTTTCTACCTACATTATTGTACTAGTCCTTGAACCATCCATGGTTGGTGCTGGTCTTTCCACTTTTGAGAAAAATGAGGCAGAGAGAGTTTAATTAATCTGCTTGTGGTCCCAGAGCAGGTCAGTGAAGCCAGGGCTCAAACCCATGCTTAACTCGAGTAGAGACTATGCTGTTAATCACTTCTTCACACTTTTATGTATTTATTGGTTACTAATTGGTTATTTAATGGTCTGATAAGAAGTGGGGGGAGTGGCACTAGCTGGTCAAGAGAATACCAGTTAGTTTTAAGAAGGAATATAGAAGTTCATTCCATGGACCGTATAATAAGCGTCTCTATTCTGAAGAGTTCTGTCTGTATGCATATGAAGTGCAGTCCATTAAGAAAGGCTATTTATTGGTACTTCCCTGGTGGTCTATTGGTTAGGAAATCACTTGCCAGTGCAGGGGACATGAGTTCGATCCCTGGTCTGGGAAGATCCCACATGCCATGGAGCAACTACGCTTGCAAGCTGAGCGCTCTGCAACAAAAGAAGCCACACACTGCGACAAAGAGTGACCCCCAATTGCCACAGCTAGAGAAAGGCCATGTGCCGCAGCAAAGACCAAGCAGAGCCGAAAATAAATACATAAATAAAAAATTAAAAAAAAAAACTATTGAGGAGAAAATCAGTACCTCTGTTTCTTCAAAAGAGTATGTGTTATCCCTTACGAAGGGAGCTTAACTAATGACAGATTGTGATTATTACGTCTTTAGTGGTTTTTATTGCAAAACAATATAATAATAGTAATTTATAAATCAAGAAAAATCTTTATCCTAGCAAATTAGCTGTTATTTTTTCACATTGACTTCCAGTTCTTGTGTTCACTTGTGTATAATTTGTACATAGTTATAACATATTCATTTTTCATTTAACATTATGTTGTCAGGGTTTTTAAGTTAAATAATAAGCCTCTCCAGTGAGGAGAGTGGAATGTGAAAAGGCTACAGGGCATTAATAATTGATTGGGATGATGCCTCCCAGGCAGCCACGTCAGTTTTAGAGCTGGCCTTGGAAGGAGCAGCTGTGTGTTTGGACCTTGGAAAGTCTTCATCTTTCTATGCAGTCTGTCAGGCTTCCAAGAGAGCCAAGGGGAAATGGAAAAATACAGTGATTTGGAGCCATGTGAAACTAACAATATGGTTAAGTTCAGTGTTGGAAAAGAGGAAAAATAATCCCTACCTGATATGGTACTTTAACTGAGGGTAAAGCTTTAGTGAGCAGGCAGTGTATCAGGGTTTGTCAGAATTATCAATGTTTTGCTTTTTTTTGGTGGCTTTAATAGTTACTTATTGTTTATAAAACCAGTTTTATCAGAGTGAAAGAACAAAGTACATACTTGACAAATACTATTTTAGTGATAAACCTGTTACTCTGTATTTAAATTCAGTTTAATTCAAAGTGGTTTTTCAGTTTCAAATTTGTATAACTACAGACTAGCCACTTGGGACTCAAGTCTTCCACAATGTAAAGCCAAGCACCCTGAGGATGAAATCCCATATTCAGGATGTTTACTGATAGTTCCTCCATCCAAATTACCCCTTTCCTCTTGGGTTTTTGGATGTGACAAGAGTTAAGTGAAAAGCAATGGGACAAAGTAATCAGTAGAAATCCTGTTAAACCTGTTTGGAGAAGGTCTGAGACAATTGATAGATTATTTCTTCATTTTTCCATCATTACTTTGAAATTTTACTTTTTTGGAGGGGAGGGAGGTAGAGATAGGGACCTTGGTACATTGGATTCTCTCTGCTTAGGGGAAATAATTTACTTAAAGAGAATTTCAAAATCAGGTTTGATGTTAATTTCAGACATTACACTTTAAATTATGGAAGCCTACATTTGAGTTATGAACTGGAATATTTAATTATGAGACACATCACAGTATCAGAATATCTAGTTTGCTTTAAAGCATCTCTTTGTATAGAGTATACAAAAGCTCTCTACTTTTGTTACAACAAAAATGTGAGGTGCATGTTGGTACTGGAGCGTGTGTGTGTGTGTGTGTGTGTGTGTGTGTAGGTCAGGGAGAATGCGTTCTAGATGAATTGCAGTGCAGTGGAGTCAGCACACTGAGATTTCTGTGCGCACACACACACACACACACACACACGCAATACATCTGCCCTCGAGGAGGCTGCAGTCTTACTGGGCAGAGAGGCCACTCTTGTTTGCTGCTATTATTGACCTCTCTTTCTGCCAATGCACCCTTAACCACCGACTCCAGACTTGAGTTCCATTTAGCTATCATCTACGCTGCCACCTGCCCATCTCTGTTTTGAGCAGAACTTCCTGTTAAATTCCCATAGAGGTTTTCTTTTATAGTATGGAAGCTTGTGTGACAGTCTTCAGTGAACCTGTCCTTGAAATGTGGCAATTTCCTTTGTGTTTACATACAAATAGTGCCTGGAAAGAGGCACTTTTCCCCAAGACTCTGCCTTTCTTCTGGTGCCACAGTTGGTTGACTTTCAGCACCAGGCATTCTGTTGTGTGTGTTGAGCTGCCTTGTGGTCTGGTAGGGCAGCCTACTCCCGTACTCTTGCCTGGAGGATCTCATGGACCGAGGAGCCTGGTGGACTGCAATCCATAGGATTGTAAAGAGTCACACATGACTGATGCGACTCAGCACGTGCACACACACACACATACACACAGGCATTACATCTGCCCTCAAGGAGGCTGCAGTCTTACTGGGCAGAGAGGCCACTCTTGTTTGCTGCTATTGTTGAGCTCTCTTTCTACCAGTGCAGCCTTATCCACCGACTTCAGACTTGAGTTCCATTTAGCCATCATCCATGCTGCCACCTGCCCATCTCTGTTTTGAGTCCTCTAGGATAATAGAGTAGCTTTTTCCCACCAGGATAATCTGGTGCAAAAATCTTGTTTTTGTTTTGTTTTTCAGGATAATCTGTTTTTTAATAGATAGCAATGTATAGTGGTTAAGAGCACAATCCAACTGCTTGTGTTTGAATCCTGACTAGTTACTTACTAGCTGTGTAATCTTAGGGCTTCCCTAGTAGCTCAGCTGGTAAAGAATCTGCCTGCAATGCAGGAGACCCCAGTTCCATTCTTGAGTTACAATGCACCCTTAACCACCGACTCCAGACTTGAGTTCCATTTAGCTATCATCTACGCTGCCACCTGCCCATCTCTGTTTTGAGTCCTCTAGGATAATAGAGTAGCTTTTTCCCACCAGGATAATCTGGTGCAAAAATCTTGTTTTTGTTTTGTTTTTCAGGATAATCTGTTTTTTAATAGATAGCAATGTATAGTGGTTAAGAGCACAATCCAACTGCTTGTGTTTGAATCCTGACTAGTTACTTACTAGCTGTGTAATCTTAGGGCTTCCCTAGTAGCTCAGCTGGTAAAGAATCTGCCTGCAATGCAGGAGACCCCAGTTCCATTCTTGAGTTGGGAAGATCCCCTGGAGAAGGGATAGGCTATCCTTCCCATTATTCTTGGGCTTCCCTGGTGGGTCAGATGGTAAAGAATCTGCCTGCAATGTGGGAGACCTGGATTCGATCCCTGAGTTGGAAGATCCCCTGGAGAAGGGAACACTTACCCACTCCAGTATTCTGGCCTAGAGAATTCCATGGACTGTATAGTTATTGGGTCACAAAGAGTTGGACACAACTGAGCGACTTTCACACACACACAATCTGAAGCAAATTAATTTCTCTGTTCCTTGATTTCGTTAGGTAGAAGGGGGTCCTAATGGTGCCTTCCTCATAGGGTTGTTATGAGGATTAAATGGATTAATAGTTGGAAAAAAAACACTCAGAACTACCTGGCATATAGTACACATTGTGTGCTTAGTTGCTTCGTCGTGTCTGCCTTTTTGTGAGCCCCATGGACTGTAGCCTGCTGGGCCCTTCTGTCCATGGGGATTCTCTAGGCAAGAATACTGGAGTAGGTTGCCATGCCCTCTTCCAGGGGATCGTCCCAACCCAGGAAGCGAACTGTGGTCTCCTGCATTGCAGGCGGATTCTTTACCAGCTGAGTACATATTATATAAGCACAAAGTGAAACAAATGCTTTTTAAAAAATAATTATTACCTAGTAAGAGTTGGAATGAATAAATAAATGGGGTACAGGATGGCAGGAGTGTATTTCAGACAGGGAGGTGTGTGATGTCAAGGAGCTGAGACTAGAATCTGGTCTTTGAACCCCTTGGTTGGTCATCATATTCTTCTTGATGGTTTGCTTGTTTTTCTGATTCCTAGATCTTTCTTCCATCATTGACGAGTCAATCAATTTGGTGTATTTGGTGAATGAATCCTCAGCAAGCTGGCCCTGAGCCAACACTCTACTAACCAGCTCTGTGGCTTCTTGGAGAAGTAGTCTTTGTGAGCTCTAGCTTCCCTTCCAGTGAGATGGAGCTCGTAGTTCTTGTCTGCCAGAGCCGTTGCAAGGCTTAAATGCCATATGTATGAGGAAAGCCTTTGGCTCTGTGCCTGGCCAGTCACAGTGCTGCTTGGATGCTCTTTCCCTTGGTTTCCCTCCCAGCCCTTCTGATAGTATTGGAGTTGGTCTGAGTAGAAGGTCCCTCCGCTCCCGGTTGCCTCAGTGAGTGACATCCTGGAGAGCTGTAGGTTTGGTTCAAATCCTCCAAAAGCTGGATTCACATGCAGACACAGTGAACATAGTGACTCCACCCGTTCTTTTTTTCCCCCTTTGGCTGTGCTGCACAGTATATGGGTCTTAGTTCCCTGATCAAGGATCTCACCCTCGCGCCCTGCAGTTGAAGCACCGAATCTCAACCATTGGACCGTCCAGGGAAGTTCACCATTCTTTATACTGTTTAGTTGGAGGATATGTAGTGTTCATCAGTGTTGTGACCTTCTGAGATGGTTTTTCCTTTTCCTTTCCTCTTTCTTTTACTATGAAATATAACCTATGTATAAGTGAAAGCTGCTCAGTCATGTCCGACTCTTTGTGACCCTCATTCACTATACAGTCCATGGAATTCTCCAGGCCAGAATACTGGAGTGGGTAGCCTTTCCCTTCTCCAGGGGATCTTCCCAAGCCAGAGATCAAACCCAGATCTTCCACACTGCAGGCGGATTCATTACCAGCTGAGCCACATAGGAACCTGTGTATAGAAAAGAGCAAAAGCTTGCCTGTATATTTTGAAAGATAATTATAAACACTCTTATGAAGAAACAGAATGTTGCCAACCCAGCCTGCTTCTAAAGTACAAATGGAGTCCTACGTACCGTATGTCTGAAAATGGTTAAGCTGTGCTCTGTACCTTGACAACCTTCATAGCAACAAAACTAGGAAATATATAAAGTTGTGGCTTTAGATAACTGAAAGCAAAATATCAAAGATAATTGAATTCAGTCAATTCAGTTATCAATTCAGTTATTATTTAAAGTGTTTTCTTTTGACAGACCTGTGATGTTTGGAGGAGTAATAAAGTAAAATAAAGAGAGATATTCAAAACTTACTATGTAATTATTCTATACAATTATTTACCGTATTTCAGCAAAACCACTGTTATCAAGATATTTTGGTATACTAGTAACAAGACCCAGTCATATGATGATTTAAGGATTAAAAAATAATGTATTCAAACGTAAGCTTTGAATACTTTTCTACAAAGATGTAAATTAAAGTAAATGTAGGGGTGGTAGAGTGGTTGAGAGTCCGCTTGCTGATGCAGGGGACATGGGTTCCATCCCTGCTTCGGGAAGATTCCACATTGCTGAGGAGCAGCTAAGCCCTTGTGCCACAGCTACTGAACTCAAGTGCCGCCGCTACTGAAGCCCGAGTGCCTTGAGCCTGTGCTCTACAGCAGGAGGGGCCGCCGCAGTGAGAAGCCCACACGCAGCAATGAAAGGTAGCCCCCGCTCACTGCACCTGGGGAAAGCCCTGTGCAGCAGCAAAGACCCAAGCGCAACCAAAGAGAAAAGTAAATGTGGGAATTCTCCGGTTGTCCAGTGGTTAGGACTCAGCACTTTTACTGTGGGGAGCACGGGTTCTATCCCTGGTTGCAGAACTAAGATCCTACATACCTTATGGCGTGGCTAGAAAATAAATAATAAATGTTAAAGTATAAACCAAAGTAGATACTGTATGATTCCAGTTATGTAAATGAGTCTAAAAACTAATCTACAGTGACAGAAAATGAATCAATGTTGTATGGGAAGTGACAGGAGGGAGGAATTACAGAGGGGCAGGAAGAAACTTTTTGAGGGATAGAAATATTCATTGTCTTGATTGTAGAAGTGATTGCATGAGCATATACATCCCAGAGCTTCTCACTGAACACTTCATGTGCAGTTTATTCTGGAACAGTTATGTATGTAAAAGTAAAAAATAAAACTTTTAAAAAATGGTATGTTTTTTTTGTCCTAAATATTAAAAATTATTAAGACAAAGCAAGCCAAAACAATTCAGTAGGGGATAGGACAGACTTAACTAATGGTGTTGGAACAACTGGACAGCCACATTAAGAATGAATATGGACTCTTTATCTCATACCATATACACAAATTAATTAAAAATGGATTAAGGACTTTAAAAGCTGAAACTGTATAACTATCAGAAGAACACACAGGCATAAATCTTCATGACGTTGGATAAGGCAGTGATTTCTAGCTATGACATCAGAAGCACAGGCAGCGAAGGAAAAAATAAAATATACGTGCCTGTAGAACTTTGTACACGAATATTCACAGTAGTGCTATTCATAATAACTGAAAAGAGGAAACAATCTAGGTGTCTGTCAGTGAATGAATGGATAAATGACATGTGGTATATTCATAAATGAAATATTAGTCACAAAAAGGAACAAAGTACTAACATATTCTACAAATTGGATGAACTTTGAAAACATTATACTAAATGAAAGAAGCTAGACGAAAATGGAAGCATGAATGGAGAAACGGACATAGAGAATAGACTTATGGACATGGGGAGAGGGGAGGAGAGGGTGAGAAGTATGTTGAGAGTAACATGGAAACTTACATTACCATATGTGAAATAGATAGCCAATGGGAATTTGCTGTATGGCTCAGGAAACTCAAACAGGGGCTCTGTATCATAGAGGGGTGGGATGCGGAGGGAGATGGGAGGGAGGTTCAGAAGGGAGGGGAGATATGTATACCCAAAGCCTTTGACTGTGTGGATCACAATAAACGGTGGAAAATTCTGAAAGAGATGGGAATTCCAGACCACCTGACCTGCCTCTTGAGAAACCTATATGCAAGTCAGGAAGCAACAGTTAGAACTGGACATGGAACAACTGATTCCAAATAGGAAAAGGAGTACGTCAAGGCTGTATATTGTCACCCTGCTTATTTAACTTCTATGCAGAGTACATCATGAGAAACGCTGGGCTGGAAGAAGCACAAGCTGGAATCAAGATTGTCGGGAGAAATATCAATAACCTCACATATGCAGATGACACCACCTTTATGGCAGAAAGTGAAGAGGAACTTAAAAAGCCTCTTGATGAAAGTGAAAGAGGAGAGTTAAGAAGTTGGCTTAAAGCTCAACATTCAAAAAACGAAGATCATGGCATCTGGTCCCATCACTTCATGGCAAATAGATGCGGAAACAGTGGAAACAGTGTCAGACTTTATTTTGGGGGGCTCCAAAATCACTGCAGATGGTGATTGCAGCCATGAAATTAAAAGAAGGAAAGTTATGACCAACCTAGATAACATATTCAAAAGCAGAGACATTACTTTGCCGACTAAGGTCCGTCTAGTCAAGGCTATGGTTTTTCCTGTGGTCATGTATGGATGTGAGAGTTGGACTGTGAAGAAAGCTGAACGCCAAAGAGTGGATGCTTTTGAACTGTGGTGTTGGAGAAGACTCTTGCGAGTCCCTTGGACTGCAAGGAGATCCAATCTATCCTAAAGGAGATCAGTCCTGGGTGTTCATTGGAAGGACTGATGCTGAGGCTGAAACTCCAGTACTTTGGGCACCTCATGTGAAGAGTTGACTCATTGGAAAAGACTGTGATGCTGGGAGGGATTGGGGGTAGGAGGAGAAGGGGACGACAGAGGATGAGATGGCTGGATAGAATCACCAACTCAATGGATGTGAGTTTGGGTGAACTCCGGGAGTTGGTGATGGACAGGGAGGCCTGGTGTGCTGCAGTTCATGGGGTTGCAAAGAGTCAGACATGACTGAGTGACTGAACTGAACTGAATGGCTGGTTCAGGTTGAGGTTTGACAGAAAACAAGAAAATTCTGTAAAGCGATTATCCTTCAATTAAATTTTTTTTTTTTTAAAAGGAAACATGTTTTACATCCAGAATGTGTGCATGCTAAGTTGCTTGAGTCGTGTCTGACTCTGTGACCCTATGAACCATAGCCTGCCAATCAAGGCTATGGTTTTTCCTGTGGTCATGTATGGATGTGAGAGTTGGACTGTGAAGAAAGCTGAACGCCAAAGAGTGGATGCTTTTGAACTGTGGTGTTGGAGAAGACTCTTGCGAGTCCCTTGGACTGCAAGGAGATCCAATCTATCCTAAAG
Organism: Aepyceros melampus; assembly: GCA_006408695.1. Taxonomy (NCBI): domain Eukaryota; kingdom Metazoa; phylum Chordata; class Mammalia; order Artiodactyla; family Bovidae; genus Aepyceros; species Aepyceros melampus. The sequence goes on along the minus strand of SJXQ01008225.1, from coordinate 8,944 downwards.
GAGATCAGTCCTGGGTGTTCATTGGAAGGACTGATGCTGAGGCTGAAACTCCAGTACTTTGGGCACCTCATGTGAAGAGTTGACTCATTGGAAAAGACTGTGATGCTGGGAGGGATTGGGGGTAGGAGGAGAAGGGGACGACAGAGGATGAGATGGCTGGATAGAATCACCAACTCAATGGATGTGAGTTTGGGTGAACTCCGGGAGTTGGTGATGGACAGGGAGGCCTGGTGTGCTGCAGTTCATGGGGTTGCAAAGAGTCAGACATGACTGAGTGACTGAACTGAACTGAATGGCTGGTTCAGGTTGAGGTTTGACAGAAAACAAGAAAATTCTGTAAAGCGATTATCCTTCAATTAAATTTTTTTTTTTTTAAAAGGAAACATGTTTTACATCCAGAATGTGTGCATGCTAAGTTGCTTGAGTCGTGTCTGACTCTGTGACCCTATGAACCATAGCCTGCCAGGATCCTCTGTCCGTGGAATTCTCCAGGCAAGAATACTGTAGTGGATTGCCATGCCCTCCTCCAGGGGATCTTCCTGATCCAGGGATCCAACCTGCATCTCTTGTCCTGCACTGGCAGGCAGATCCTTTACCACTAGCGCCACCTGGTAATCCCTTATGTCCAGAATGATGAAAAATTTCTCAGTTGTGTCTGACTCTTTGCAACCCCATGGACTATGGCTCTTCGGGGTCCTCTGTCTGTGGAATTCTCCAGGCAAGAATAATGGCACAGGCAATTCTATAAAGACAGAAAGCAGATTAGTGTCACCAGGGGCTCTGGGGAAGAAGGAATGGGAGTGACTACTAGTCAGTACAGGGTTTCTGTTTGGGGTGAGGAAAATGGTCTGTAATTGGATGATAATGGTTGCATGACTTTGTGAATATACTGAACACCACTGACTTTTATAAGAGGCCTAATTTTATGGTGTGTGAATTATATCTCTTTTAAATTGTTACACAAGAGAGAAAAAATCAAAAGGCAAAATACAGAGTATCAAGAATTTTAATTTTGAAATACAAACTGTTCATAGCTGAATTTGATTTATTTTTGAAATTTATTAAAATCTTATTAGTTTAACAAAATCAGAAATGTTCTAGTGTTCAGTGTTTGTTAACTCCCTGCATGAGCCATGTCATGTGTCATTCATATTACAGGTTCACCAATATGTGTATGTATTCACCAGTAGTTACGACAACCGTGCTGCTTAGTACACCAGAGCCACGAATGGCACAGAGGTGAATACGCAGCGCTGCTTTGAAGGAATGCTTCATTATGAAAGAATCGATTGTGTTGGGGCTAAGAGGAAGGATTTGCTTTTCTCTTACCTCTTAGCTGAGTGCTTCTCCTGCTCCCACTCTGCAGGCATCTGAGGCCACCCCGGTGCCAGTCTGAGTTTGGCAGTGGCACAGCCGCAGCTTACTTCATGACGTTTAGGTGAACTCTCCTTTTGCTTCCTGGACATAGGACAACAGGTGTGGAGATGTGCTTCTTTGAAGCCTGAGCAAGGAAGACTGTTCAGGGTTATGAGTCTCACTGTATCAGTGCCATTTGATGGGAGGACCAGGGCAGGAGTCCCTCTTATGGGGCTCTAGCTCATCTCGTCGCACCCATGTTAGGCCTTACTTGGTTGTCCTTTCAATAGCTGTCTGATTTGGAAATTAAATCGAATGGTAGAGATAATTTTGATTTGGCTAAGACAGTTCTTTCTTTCCTTTAGTTCTGTGAGGTCTCACTTCACACCAGTCAAAATGGCCATCATCAAAAAGTCTATAAAGAATAATTGCTGAGAGGGTGTGGAGAAAAGGGAACCCTCCTACACTGTTGCTGGGAATGTAAATTAGTACAGCAACTAGGCAGAACAGTGTGGCTGTTCCTTAAAAAACTAAAAATAGAGCTACTGTATGACCCTACAGTCCCACTCCTGGTCTTATATCTGGAGAAAACCATAATGTAATTAAGTTAGATTGTGAGCTTCTCCAGAGTGGGGTAAGTTTTTATCAGCATCAAGTATGGTACCTGGTAGGTTTTTTTTTTTTGAGGGTGCAGTGTGTTTATTTTATATACACACATAGTGTGAAATGATCACCACAAATAGGTTAACACACCTATCACCTCACATGGTTGCAGCTTTTTTTGTGGTAAGCATTTTAGGATTTATGCTCATAGCAACTTCCAAGTGTATAATACTGTTAACTCATAGTTACCATGCTGTACATATACATTGACAGCATTACTCATTTGAGTCCTGTCTTTTTTTTTTGGTTAATCTAGCTAATTTTTGTCAGTTGTGTTTATCTTTCCAAAGAACCAGCTTTTAGTTTTGTTAATCTTTTATATTGCTTTCATATTCTTTCATTTCTTTGCTATTTAATTAGTTTTAAAAATCAAAATATACAAGGTGTTAGTTCTGGTGTACAGTGAAGTGATATATATATATATATTCAAGCATATATATTTCATATTGTTTTTCATTATGGTTTATTAGAGGATATTGAATAAAGTTCCCTGGGTTGTATAGTAGGACCTTATTGTTTATTTTATATACAGTAGTTTTTATCTGATAATCCCAAACTCCTAATGTATCCCTTCCCTACCCCGTCTTCCCTTTTACAGCCATGTTTGTTTTCTATGTCTATGAGTGTTTCTGTTTTGTAAATAAATTTGTATCATATTTTAGACTCCGCATATAAGTGATATGGTATTTAGTATTTGTCTTTCTCTTTCTGACTTACTTAGTATGGTAATCTCTGGGTCTATCCGTGTTGCTGCAAATGGCATTATTTCAGTTTTCATGGATGAATAGTATTCATTATACATATAGACACCACATCTTTAAATTACCCATCTGTCAGTGGACACTTAGGTTGCTTCCACGTCTTGGCTGTGGTAAACAGTGCTGTAGTGAACATTAGGGTGCATTTTCTAATTAGAGTTTTTGTTTTTCCAGATATATGCCAGGAGTGAGATTGCTGGATTACATGGCAACTCTGTTTTTCATTTGTTAAGGAACCTCCATAATGTTCTGGTTGAGGGCAGGAGGAGAACGGGGCGACAGAGGAGGAGATGGTTGGATGGCATCATCACCGCAATGGACACGAGTTGGAGCAAACTCTGGGAGATAATGAAGGACAGGGAAGCCTGGTGTGCTTCAGTCCCTGGGGTTGCAGAGAGTCGGGTATGACTTAGCGACTAAACAGCAGCAATACTGTTCTCCACCGTGGCTGCACCAGTTTACATTCCCACCAACGGTGTAGGAGGGTTCCTTTTTCTCTGGTGGATTTTTTTAAATATCCATTTTGGATGTGCTGGGTCTTTGTTACTGTGCGCCGTGGGCTTTCTCTAGTTGTGGGGGCTACTTTCTGTTGTGGTGGGTTGGCTGCTCATTGTGGTGGCTTCTCTCGTTGTGGAGCACAGGCTTCAGTAGCTGCAGCACGCATGTTCAGGAGTTGGGTTTGCTGGCTCTACAGAGAGTGGGCTTCCGTAGTTGCGGCATAGTTGTGGCTCCTGGGCCCCAGGAGCTTCAGTAGTTGCAGCTTACAGGCTCTACAGCGTGGGCTCAGGAGTTGTGGTGCGTGAGCATAGTTGTTCCACAGCAGGTGGAATCTTCCCAGACCAGGGATCGAACCCGTGTCCCCTGCACTGTCAGGTGGATTCTTACCCAGGTGCGCCAGGGAAGTCTGGTGGATGTTTTTTAATGAAGAACATTGGGCATGTTTTCTTATTCCTTTTTCCACCTGGAATCTTACCAGAGTTGCATAAATAACCTTGGCAAGTTGCGAAATACCTCTAATCTGTTTTTTCCCCATCCTTAAAATGAACATAATGCCTCACGTGTTGCCTGAAAATCTGATGACAGTTTTATGCAGGCACTACCCATGGATTAAGTGGCATTCTGTATGTGTTAGTTCTCCTTCCATCTTCCCCCTCCCAACTCTACCCTCATCAGTGATTAAAAATTTTGCTGGCAGAGCCAGCAGCTTTCTGCAGCTGGTGTTGCATATAGTGTTCTGTGAATGTCAGTTAAGCTGCTCGATGTTGTCATCCAGACGTTTATATTTTGGTCTTCCTGTTCTATTAATTACTGAGAGTGATGTGCTTAAATATACAACTGTGACTGTGGATTTGTCTACTTCTCCCTTTAGTTCTGTCAGTCTTGTGTGTTTGTTTTTTATGACATCTATTTTTTGTTGTTGTTGAAAACCTCCATATAGGTTTCAATTTTTTCCTTCCAGTTTATCCTAAAATGATGATCACAATTGAATTTAGTGAACATCTACCATCTCATATAGATACAGGGTTTCTCTCTTTTTTTTTTTAAGTAACATTATTGTGTAATTGACATGAAATAAGCTGTATTACATGAAATAAAGTAGGTAATTTGATGAGTTTTGTCATATGTACATGCCAGTGAGACAACCAGCACAGTCCAGGTAATGAGGATGTCCGTCACAGTCAGGCTTCTTTGTGTCTTTGACAGTCCCTCCCTCTGTACCCCTCTCCAGAGCGAGGTCAACACTGATATGCTTCCTGTTCTGTATATTGGCTTATATTTTCAGGAAATTTTTAATAAATGGAGTCTTGCTTTGTATATTCCTTTTTTGTCTTTTTCCACTGTGTGTGAGTATTTTGGTGTTCATCCATGTTGTATTTATCAGTAGTTCACTCCTGGTATTTTGCTAGGTAGTATTCCATTATGGGGGCTTCTCAGGTGATAATAGTGGTAAAGAACCCGCCTGCCAGTGCAGGAGCCATAAGAGATGAGGGTTCCATTCCTGTGCGGGGGAAGATCCCCTGGAGGAGGGTGTGGCAGCCCACTCCAGTATTCTTGCCTGGAGAATCTCCATGGACAGAGAGCCTGGTGGGCTACAGTCCATGGGGTCGCAAAGAGTGGGACACCACTGCAGCGACTGAGCACGTACGCCTGCATTTCCATTGTATGAACATACCATAATTTGCTTATCCAGTCACTTTATTTCCTAATGTTTGGGCTCTTTGCAGTTTTTGACTGCTAGAAATAAGACAGCCATAACCATCTGTACGTAAGTTTTGTATGGACAGATGCTCTTGTTTCTCTTAGGTAAATACCTGGGAGTGGAATGGCTGGATCATAGAATAGGGATGTATTTAGCTGAAAAAAAATCCCTACTTAGTTTTCCAAAATGGTTGTCCAGTTTTAAATTCCCAGTAGCAGCTTATGACATCCTTACATCCTAACATCCTTACCAACACTTGGTATAATTAGCCATTTTAGCCATTTGAATAGGTGTGTGTAGTTTTTTCATTGTTGTAATTTATATTTTCCTCATGGCTAATGATGTTGAGCATCTTTTCAAAACTGAATATTTTCCATTTGTATATCTTTTGTGAAGAGATTGTTCAAATCTTTTTAACCTATTTTTAAATTAGGTTGCTTGGTTTTTATTGAGTTTTGAGAATTCTTTTTATAATCTGGATGCAGGGTTTTTTGTTTATTTTTTTTGGTAAGATATATCACTTGCTAGTCTTTCCTCCCAGTTTATGGCTTGCCTTTTCATTCTCTTAAAAGTGTCTTTCAAATCGTAATTCTTAATTTTGCTAAAGTGAAGTTTTTTCTGTGGATTATGTTTTTGATGTGTCTAAGAAATCTTTGCCTAACCCAAGGTAACAACGATTTTTTCCTACGTTTTTTCCTAGAAGTTTTATACTTTTCAGTTTCAAACTTCATTTTTATGATTCATTTTGAGGCAAGTAAAAGTATGGTATAAAGAGATCAAATTTCCTTCTTGTGTTTCTGAAACTCTGTTATATTAGATGTATATGGGTTTGTCATTGTTATATCTTCCTGATGTGTTGAGACTTTTATCATTAGAATCCTTCTTTATTTCTAGTAAAACTCTTGCCTTGAAGTCTGTTTTGTCTGGTATTAGTACAGCCATTCCAATCTTCTTAGGGTTATTAATTCATGGCATATCTTTTCCCATCTTTTTTATTTCCAGGTTATTTGTATATTTGTATTTAAACTGCATCTCTTTAAACAGGACATAAGTGATTGTTGATTTTTTTAATCCAGGTAGACAGTCTTTGCCATTTGCTTGGAGTCTTTATTTTTCTTTAATATCATTACTGATATGGTCATGTTTAAGTCTGACATTTTGCTATTTGGTTTTATTTGTCTCATATGCTTCTTATTCTTCTGTTCTTTCTCTTCTGCCTTCCTTTACATTAATCAAGTAATTTTTAGTAATTAGTTTTAATTTCTCTATTGGCTTTCAAGCTGTATTTCTGCATTTTTAAAAAAGTGCTATCTTTAGGGATTACAACGTATATCTCAATGTATTTTAAGTTGATATGGAATTGCTTCAGATAAAATATAGGAATCTTGTGGTAGTGTATTTTCATTTACTTCCATCTTCAGTGCAGTTATCATATATAATATATGTATCATATATGTATTACAGATGTTTTATAATACATCTATTCCAGGTGGCTCAGTGGTAGAGAATCTGCCTGCCAGTGCAGAAGCCACGGGAGATGTGGGTTCCATCCCTGGGTCAGGATGATCCCCTGGAGGAGGAAATGGCAACCCACAATACCCTGTCTGGAAAATTCTGTGGACAGAGGAGCCTGGCGGGCTACAGTCTATGGAGTCAGAGTCAGACTGAAGCAACTAGACACTCCTGCACACACATTGTCATTTTTGCTTTAAATAGTCATGTATCTTATAAAGAAATACGAGGAAGCAGTGTGTTGTGTGTGTGTGTATGTTTCAATCCTTTCTTTGGACCTAACTTGTGGAACTTTCTTTAAGATTTCTTGCAGTGGAAATCTCCTAGATTTCCATTCTAAGATCTCTGAGACTTTGTTCATTCTCCTCCAGTATTATTTTTCTCTTTTCTTATATTAGGTAATTTTTGTCCCAAATTCCCAGATTCATTCTTACGTACAAGCGTATCATAATGCATTTTTTTCAGCTATTGTACTTTTCACCCCTAAAATTTCCATTTTCTTGTAGTTTACGTTTCACTGTTGAGATTCCCTATCTCTTCACTCAGTAATTCCACATTTTACTTTTAAAATATTATCCATTAATATCAATACTTCTAACATAATTATAATAGACATTTTGTAGTTTTTGTTTTCTGAATTCAACATCTGAGTCCATTCAGAGTCCATTTATATTTATTAGCTTTTTCTTTGCATGTCTGGTGATTTTAGGTTGAATACTTGAACATTGTAGATAATATTTGAAACAACTCTGTTTCCATTTTGTTTTTCCAAGTATTATTGAGTTTTTGTTCCTAGGAGGCCGTTACTTTGCCTGGACTCAGACTGCAAAGTCTGTCTGTCTGTGGTATGTAGCAGCTGATATCTCTGTTCAATTCATATAGTTTCCAACGGTTGCTTTTTTTTTTTTCCCTCTCCAGCTGTTGCTTTTCTTAAGTCTGGCCCCTTACTAGTCCACCCAGCATCTGCATAGCTTGTTGATCTTCAAGAAGGCCCACAAACTGGTAATTTTTATTTCTTCCAGATTCAGCTTCTCCAGGTGTAAAAGGCAAAAGGAAATGTTAGTCGCTTGTCTCTCAGACTCTTTGCGACGCTATGGACTGTAGCCTGCCAGGCTTCTCTGTCCATGGGATTTTCCAGGCAAGAATACTGGAGTGCGTAGTCATTTCCTTCTCTAGGGAATCTTCCCAACCCAAGGATTAAACCTGGCCTCCCACATTTCAGGCAAGTTGTTTTTGGTCTGAGCCACCAGGGAAGAAAACTCTCCTCCAACTTCTGTCTGTTTTAAAACATTTTCCATATTGTGTTTAAATAAGTTTTTTTTTCCCCCAACACAGTTATTATCTGTAAGAGGACTTACTTGACCACTTCACTCTGCTGCTATTAACAGAAGTTGATAGCAAATAACTTCAAAACCACTCCTAAGTGAAATATACTACCAAATAACCTTTCGATTGGCAATAAAATGGTCAAATCAAGTACAGTTTACTCGTTTCTGAATTTTTGTGTAGTTGCCAGACAACACCACACTCTAAAAGTCATTGGAACTTTGTTAAATAATATTTAGATGTTTATTTGAGGCTATTAGATGAATGTTCTATTATAGAGCAAAGCTGTTGTGAAAAAGGCCAAGATCAAGTGGAAATGGGGGTTGGAGCTCTCAAAAGAGGGTGAAAGAGTATTTATCAGCCTTCAGCTAACTACAGTAAGTCTTCCCTTTGGGTGTTTTCAATTGTAAATATTTTGTCCTTATAGTCATTTATTTCCACATAGTTAGAACATTTTTGCTTTACTTAATATGCAGGAAACTATTTTTAAATAGTAAACCTAACCACTTCTTCCAAGTGATTTGCATTTTCCTTTGGCCATGCTGAGAAATGAGGATTTGTTCTTAGTATGGAGTGAGTAGTAAACAGAGAGTCTGAATGGGGAAACTAGAAAGCTGATTGTTGCTTTTATTTATATATATATACACGTAGTTTATTTTTTTTAAATTTGTATTTAATTTGTACTTTTATGGTCACCTTACTATAACTGCTAACAGTTACACAGGATTTGAATTGAATTTGTATTTATGCTAACCACATTGATTGTTAGCTTATAAAAAAGATTTTCCTACCTGGTCTTTTTTTTGGATGTTTCTCTCTGTTAACATCAAACACACACATTCAAATAAGAGTGTGCAAACACACTCTAAAGTCTGTCTTTCTTTCTTTCTTTTTTTTTTTAAGGGAAAATGAACTTTATGTATATAGCTAACTTGAATCCTATAGAAGTGCCAACAACCTCAAAATCAATTCATTACGTACATAGGTATGCCACTCTACAACAACAGTAAATATATAAAGGTACAGTTCATTGAGAAATACTGTTAATGCCAAAGAGGTCTACTATTGCGGGAAGCCAGCGCGAGGAATCCCACCTGTGACAGAGTCACGAGGCACACTCAGATGGCAG
>SJXQ01008224.1:95635-113960 GCA_006408695.1 Aepyceros melampus | reverse complement strand
GGATAGCTCCTCTAGGCCCTCCTGTGCCTGCCCAGCCACCACTCCTCGGGTTTCTCCTCCAGGCCGCTGGCCCTGGCCTCGGGCGTGGGTGGCTTGTTTCAGCTGCCGCTCCTGGCCTCGGGGGCGAGGTGGCTTCTCCCCGCGACGTAGGTAGCTTTATAACACTTATGTTATAAATATTTTTATGTCTAAACATATGAAGTAGAGACTTTCAGAACACTGAAAGTGGTGGGCACACCACAAAAGATGTAACTCATGGAGAAATTAGAACAGTCATCACCCCTTTCTCCATAAGATTGTGGAATGGACACTGACCCTGGGGAATTGTTACAGGGAAGAACAAAATCTGACTTCATGTTGAATGTTTTACTTTAACCTTTGTTTCCTGTTGGTTTGTATACTACAGGGATATTGTCCATACGTAATGGCCTGCCTCAGGAAACTCTGACCCTCTGCCTTTGTTCAGGACCTGTCCACTTGTGGATGGCTACAGGAAGGGAGAAAGTAACACATCTCCTCCTGAGACTGGCCATTCCAGGAGATATTGGCCAGAATAATGGTCTTTTTACTCTATTTTATCACCTCCCCAGCTCTGTGTTCTATAAAAGAATTGGCATCCAGACCCTTACAAGATGGTTTCTTCGAGATATTAGTCTGCTATCTTTTCAGTCTGACAGCTTTTCAAATAAATTCGTATTCTAGGTCTCAGCACCTCACCTCTGATTTATTGGCCTGTTGTGAGACAAGCAGAGGGAGCTTGGACTTGGGAACAATCCCACATGCCTTGCAGTCAAAAAATCAAAACATAAAACCGAAGCAATATTGTAACAAATTCAATAAAGTCTCTGAAAATGGACCATGTCAAAAAGATCTGAAACCAAAACCCAAAAGGAACTCAGTGGTTGTGTGAAATATTTATAAAGGAGTCAGTGCCCCTCTTGCCCATACGCTCTGAAGCCACACTGGACAGTTAGGCTCTGTCCATTCAGCACACCCTCTCTGTACCCCAGGTGGAGGTGTTCGACCCCAATGCCCTGGGTCTCAGGAGGTAGAAGAGACACAATCTAGGGTGTCTCCTCTGGTTCAGGGGAACATCACGCCAGCCACCCTGTCTACCTGCCCATAATAAAGAAGGAGGGTTGTTTGCACCTGGGAGATTGATGTTGTGGGCACTTGGACTGCCTTGTCTTTGTGAGATTTGATGTGACGATAACACAGAAAGAGAACCAGCCAAGAAAGATCCAGTCAGGAGTAAACCCCTTTTCATTGGGACCCTGTGAGACCCAAGCAGTCACTCTGCCCATCCCGTTCTGACTTTTGGGAACTGGCCTTTGTCATTCTCTGGGCAGGAGGTGGAAAGGACAACCCAGTGTCTCTTCCACCTCCTGAGACCCAGGTGGGCACTGGGGGCAGCAGCACCTCCACCTGGAGTCCAGAAAGGGTGTCCTGAATGGACAGAGTCTAACCATTCAGTGAGGCTGGCCCTTGTCCATAGTGCACTGACCTGCTACAGGGTCTTGGGGGCCAGTGGGACCCACATTCTTTCTTTCCTGTACCATCCAGAGCCTGGCCGGCTGGTCCCTCCTTCCGTCACCCTCAACTGGTGTCTTATTCATTTCAATAGACTCAGGTCTTTCCTGGAAGATCAGGGACCTTTTGTGGTCATCACATCTCTTGGTGTGCTGTCAGGAGGCACTGGCAGTTGTTGCCCTGTCTCTGGTCTCCTGACCCTCCTCATTTGCCTCATCTCCCTCTACCTCTGGAGCATTCATGCATGTGTGTGTGCATGTGCACATGCACACATGAGCACATTTATTAGTTAAGCCTGACTCCCTGGCTTTCTCTGTACTTCCGCTGGGATTTTGGGCACCACTTTTGCAGTCGAAGAGGTGCGAGTAGATGCACATGTGTTTTGTCATAGAGCCTTTGTTTACACTGGAGCCTTTTAAAGTGAGCACTACTCAGTGAGCCTTCCCATAGCCTCTGCTGGGCATCTGTCTCCTCCTCCTCCATGCAGTGTGTGCATTGCTCCTTTTGCTCTTTCAGTGCATCACATAGCAAACCACCTTCTGCTGTTGTGTGGAACGTTTGTTCAGCAATGTGATGGGGCTTTGGCATAGACAGAAAGCCCTGCAGTGGGAGTCTTGGGTTCAACTCTGTTAGCTGTTTCTTGTGAACAGCTCCCGAACATCCTGGAGGCTCAGTAACCAATCATTTAAAATGGAGGAAGTAGAGGCGTTTTTCTTTGTTTGTTTTTGCAGTAGATGAAGAAATGGGTGTGAAGCATCCTGCCTGGAGCTGTGCGTTTAGGGCTGACTTGGTAAAGAGAAACCTGTATGCAGGTCAGGAAGCAACAGTTAGAACCAGACATGGAACAACAGACTGGTTCCAAATAGGAAAAGGAGTACTTCAAGGGTGCATATTGTCACCCTGATTATTTAACTTATATGCAGGCACCCCACTCCAGTACTCTTGCCTGGAGAGTCCCATGGACGGAGGAGCCTGGTGGGCTGCAGTCCCTGGGGTCACTGGGCACAACTGAGCGACTTCACTTTCACTTTTCACTTTCATGCATTGGAGAAGGCAATGGCAACCCACTCCAGTGTTCTTGCCTGGAGAATCCCAGGGACGGCGGAGCCTGGTGGGCTGCAGTCTATGGGGTCGTGCAGAGTCGGACACGACTGAAGTGACTTAGCAGCAGCATGCAGAGTACATCATGAGAAGCACTGGGCTGGAGGAAGCACAAGCTGGAAACAAGATTGCCAGGAGAAATATCAATAACCTCCGATAAGCAGATGACAGCACCCTTATAGCAGAAAGTGAAGAAGAACTAAAGAGCGTCTTAATGAAAGTGAAAGAGGAGAGTGAAAAAGTTGGCTTAAAGCTCAACGTTCAGAAAAGTAAGATCATGGCATCTGGTCCCATCACTTCGTGGCAAATAGATGGGGAAACAGGGGAAACATTGGCTGACTTTATTTTTTTTTGGCTCCGAAATCACTGCAGATGTTGATTGCAGCCATGAAATGAAAAGATGCTTGCTCCTTGGAAGAAAAGTTATGAGCAACAAGACAGCATATTAAAAAGCAGAGACATTATTTTGTCAACAAAGGTCAGTCTAGTCAAGGCTATGGTTTTTCCAGTAGTCATTTATGGATGTGAGAGTTGGGGTATAAAGAAAGCTGAGCACCGAAGAATTGAAGCTTTTGAACTGTGGTGTTGGAGAAGACTCTTGAGAGTCCCTTGGACTGCAAGGGGATTCAACCAGTCCATCCTAAAGGAGATCAGTCCTGGGTGTTCATTGGAAGGACTGATGTTGAAGCTAAGACTCCAATACTTTGGCCACCTGATGCGAAGAGCTACCTCATTTGAAAAGACCCTTATGCTCGGAAAGACTGAGGGCAGGAGGAGAAGGGGACAACAGAGGATGAGATGGTTGGATGGTATCACGGACTCAATGGACATGATTTTGTATGGACTCTGGGGGTTGGTGATGGATAGGGAGGCTTGGAGTGCTGCCAACCATTGGGTTGCAAAGAGTCTGACATGCCTGAGTGACTGAAGTGACTGGTAAAGTAGTTGCTGTGTTGGTGCTCTGGGCATGTCTTCTCACCCATAAAAGGGGTGTGGGGTGGATCTTTTATGAAGGAAATCGGTTTGTAGAAGCTAATTTTAGAATTCCTAATGGTCTGACTGGGAAGATGAGACTGTGCCTGGGCCAACCAGGAAAACCAACACTTTGTGATTCCTCCTAGAACAGCTGGGACCCAAGGAGGCAGCGGCAGTTGTCCTTGAGCTCTGCAGACAGTGCTGATGCCAAGTGCACCCAAGAGGAAGGAAAATACTGAAGTGAAACAGGAGGCATGGCTTGTGTCATCTGGAGGGTGCCGGAACCTGAGCTGCCTTCCAGGAATCTGCACACTTGGGTGTCAGGCCCTGACTACCAGGTCCCATGGACACTGGGGAGGGGGAGGGATTCTGTGCCCACTTAGCTGGGGGACAGGCATGTGTGTGAGTACACACAGAAGCCCTTTCCAAGTTCAGCTGACCAGACATCCAAGGCAGAGACTCCAGTAGGTCATCTAAAAGCTTTTTGTGCATTTACAATGAACAGGAAGGGTTGGAGCCAGGGAATTTTCAGGAGCCCATCATGGGAGTGCAGGAGGAGTCTCAACCTGCTCAGAGAACACTGAGTAGTGGCTGGGTTGGGGACTCAATGTGGTGTGTACCTGGTCACTACAGACAGAGTCTAACTCTTTCAGATAGACATTCAATTAGGTTTCACTGAGTTCAGTGGTCTGGTCGGTTTTCAGAAAAATTCTAAGTGGACATTTCTCTCTCTCTTTTTCTAAGCTATCTTAAATTGGAGGATATTTGCTTTACAGTATTGTCTTTTTTCCCCCCTATTTCTGAATCAATCATAGATATACATATGTTCCTTCACTCTTGAACCTCTCTCATTTTTTTTTTGTTTGTTTTTTGAGTGCACTGTGCAGCATGTGGGATCTAGTTCCCTGCCCAGAGACTGAACTCCAGCCCCCTGCATTGGAAGTGCAGAGTATTAACAACTGGACCTCCAGGGAAGTCCCTCGTTTTTTTAGAGTTAAAAATTATTCTTTTAAGATTTTGAGAATAGTCACAAACTTACAGAAAACTTGGTGTAATACACATAATATTTTTTCCTGAGTCATTTGAAGAGTAAGTTGCTAGTCTGATCAGGCTCTGTCACCACAGGATGCCTCTTAGGTAAGCACAGTCAAGTCTAGGAAGCTAGCATTGGTGTACCACTGCCATTTGTCCTCAGACCCTGTCCCACTGTCCTCACTGTCCAGTTGATGGTCTTGATGCACAGGAATCTGGGTCAAGGTCAGGCATCCTTCAGTGTGAAGCATCCCCTCAGCCTTTGCTTAACTTTCCTGAGGTTGAAGTTCTGGAAGATCAGAAGCTAACTGCTTTGTGCAGTGTGCCTCAAGTCAGGTTTGTCTGGCGCTTCCTCATGGTAAGGTTCAAGGCTTCCCTTTTTTGGCTAGAGTCTCTCAGAACTGGCATTGACTCTTCTCATTGCTCCCACATGAGTGAACCTGGTCCTTCTCTGCCTGCTGTGACAGCCTTATTTGATCTCAGGATTGAGGTGGTGGCTACTGGGTTTCACAACATGGAGTTTCACATGCACTTCAGATTCATAATTGATAGCAGTTTTGCAGCTAGTTACTTTAAGACTATGAATATCCTGTTTCTCATCAAATTTTTAATTAATTAATATCATCGTTTCTTTGGATGTTCAGGCTGTCTTTGGTTTGGGAGCTTCAGGCTTGCAGCCTTGTGCTTTTCACATGGCTCTATTATTTTTTGAGGGATTCCTTGCTTTCTGGTAGAACAAGCTTTTCCAAGCTCATTTTGTCCTCACCTAACATTGGCCTTGGCATCAGCCTTTAATGACACTTATAAACCAGTACATGGGCACCAGGAGTGCCGCTGCTTCTGGCCTTTTCCATAGACAGTTAGGGAATGTATGTATTGGAGAGAGAGACACACACACACAAGTGGAAGAGTGACACACACACAGAGAGTTAGGGAATGTATGTTTGTGAGAGAGACACACACACATGTGAGAGAGACACACACACACACATACTCTTCATTCTGTCTGTTCCCCATTATCTCTCTAGTCTACCTATTTCTACCCTCACTGTCTCCCTTGCACAAGTACCCTCCTCAGCCCCTCAGATGTCAGCTTGCCCTCTTCTGGAGGCCCTGAATTTCCCTGCTGAGCTCTCTCTTCTAGAATTTCCTTCCTCACCCCCACTTGATTGGGTTTCACCTTCCTCATCAGCTGTGTCTCCATGTGAACACCCTGCTCACCTGCCCTGAAGGCTCTGACCACCTGCCCTGAGCTGTCTGACCCCCCAGCACCAGGTGCCAGCCTGGTTCTGCCACATTGCGTAACTTTCGGATGGAATTGAGCAGGAAGGGCAGAGCTGTGGAGGGAAAGGCATTAATTTAAATAAACTTGGCAGACTTGCCACTTTCCGTGCACTTTGCTATTTAAAGGACTCCTGTTCCACACCTTCCTCTAAAGTGGAAATGCCCTTTATCTTGAGTCTTTTGTGCTGAGCACATATCATATATCACACTAGCATTGTGCTCGGTACAGCGGACACAAAAGTGAAAATACACACAGTACAGCTCTTATAAATTATCTTGCAATTAACTCAGATTTCATTCACATATTTGGATTGCTCAGTATTCAAAAGAAGGTTTTTTTTTTCTTACTTTGATCTGTGTATAAGAACACTGAATTATCTTGAGTGTTTTTATTATTATCTAGACTGGACAAAGATAAAATCTCTTATCATTTCATGAATCCAAATTTCGGAAAAGATTGTCATAGCTTAAATGTTTTACAGAACATTTAGTTTATAAGATGATAGCTCACTTCAGGCAGTTTTGAAAGGCACATCTGTAGTCTTGATGATATGCACATACCCTTTGATTCTGGTATTTCATTTCCGGGAAATTCTGAAGGGAATAATCAGGGGTGTGCCTTAGGGATCATCTGCAAGGTGTCCTGAGCACCAGGGGGTGAGATGTGTCTTGGTGGAATCTTGCAGTGAGACAGTACATGGGCATTACCATCAGTGCCTGGACAGATGGCAGCAGTTGGGGCAACGTAGGAGAGTACACACTTGGCCCCAATTATTATGTAAAAATTACCTTTGTGCTTCTAAATTAAACATTTATAATCTTGTAGTAATTGTTTCTGGATTATGACAAGTTAGTTTTTAGGAGAAAAGTCACTGTCTACAGTCACTGTTAGTTACTGCTTTTATGGAGGTGTGCTTAATGCTAAAGCTGAAACTCCAGTACTTTGGCCACCTCATGTGAAGAGTTGACTCATTGGAAAAGACTCTGATGCTGGGAGGGATTGGGGGCAGGAGGAGAAGGGGATGACAGAGGATGATATGGCTGGATGGCATCACTGACTCGATGGATGTGAGTCTGAGTGAACTCCGGGAGATGGTGACGGACAGGGAGGCCTGTCGTGCTGTGATTCATGAGGTCGCAAAGAGTCGGACACGACTGAGCGACTGAACGAAACTGAACTGAACTTTACATAAAGAGCTTCCCTGGCTTCTCAGTGGTAAAGAGCCCACCTGCAATGCAGGAGACATGGGTTTGATCCCTGGGTTGGGACAATCCCATGGAAAAGGAAATGGCAACTCACTCCAGTATTCTTGCTTGGGAAATGCTTATGGCCAGGGGAGTCTGGTGGGCTACAGTCCATAGGGCCGCAAAGAGTCGGACACAACTGAGTGACTGAGCACTATTCTAAACCAATGGCAGCCTTTCTCTTGAACCTGATAGTCCATGGGGTTGCAGAAGAGTCATATAAGACTTAGCGACTGAACGATAACAATCGAAATACAAGAAAAGTCACAGATCTTGGTTTTTTATGTCTGATGACTTTTGACAGTTACATTCATCTGTGTAGCTATCACTCAAAACAAGAAGTTGTCTGTTTTTCTGCCAGTCGTATGTCATTAGACTTCCAGTGGCTGGGGTCCAGGGATCCGGCCCATCCTTTGTACTGCTGCATATTCTGCCTGAAGCCTCACCCTGCAAATCAGTGAGAAATCTTCCCAGAATTGAGAGGTTTTCACACTGCATCATTGGCACCCTGGTGGTTGTCTAGTAACTAACAATCAACGAGAGACTCAAAAGTAGATAAAATACCTCAAAGAGATGTTTTCAGAGATGTGGTTTTTTTTTTGTTTGTTTGTTTGTTTTTACATATAATCACTTTGAAACCTCACAGGCTAGATGATAGTTTTAGTCGCTGAAAGCTTCTAAGATGGAGGGCGTACCGGTGACCTGGTGGTCATCTGTACCCTTCTGGCCAAGGAACTCAGACTCTGGTCCTTCTGTAAATGTCGTGTCACTGATGTCTAAGTGAAGCTTGGGCCCAGAGTAGGAACTCACTGAGGGGGAAATAGAGAGTCAGGGAGTGGACAGCAGGGTGCAGAGTGGGTCTGGGTGTGGGGTGTGTCCCCTGCTCCTTCACACCCGCCCTGCCCATCAGCATTCCTCTTGGAAGCTGCTGTCAACCCCAGGCTTTGCACTGGTGTTTGCTCTCTACAGTAGATTTCTTAAGAATGCAAGGGACTGATGCACGGGGATAATCCAGAGAGAGGGTGTGGGGCGGGAGGGTGGAGGTGGGGGTTGGGATTGGGAGTTCATGTACACTCATGGCTAATTCATGTCAATGTGTAACAAAACGAATACAGTATTGTAAAGCAAAACAAACTAAAAAATAAAAATTAATTAAAAAAAAAAAGAATGCAAGTGTCAATTATAATAAAGCTAGAAAAAAGAATGCAATGCTGGGATGGGGAAGACAGCAGGGGATTCCAAGGGGCACAGTCTCAGAGACTGTGGGGAGCATTCCGTTTGAAGTGCACTCTGTGGACCAGCCCACTTAATGCTCACAGAAGCCCCATGGGGTAGGTGTGGCTGTCATCCTCAGAGGGGCTGCCTGGCCAGCCTGACTCACATGGCTATGGGTGGAGGTGGGGGCACTTGGGCTCTCATTGAGGCCCCAACAGCTCTAGGGGGCCTCAATGTGCTAGGTCCATTTTAATAGACTCTCTCTCCCACCTGGAATTACATCCCAGTTCTATTCCCAACCGTGTGACTTCAGGCAATTCGGCTGATCTCTCCACCCTTCATTTTCTCATCTGTGATGGTGGGGGGCTGGGGGAGTCTTTGAGCTAGGGCATAGGAAGTGTTAGCCCAGTGCCGGGGTTTGGGGATGCAAATAGTTTAGCAGTGGAAAGTATATGCCAACAAGAAAAAGCATTTGCCATTAAATACTGAGCCAAGCTTCCATGAGCTCACCTGGCCGCTTGTCCACTTACTTGTTCTGTAGGCTCCCCTGAGTTCTCTGCTCAGGAGACTACTAGCATATTTTCAGAAGACACCCCCACAGCTCCTCCAGCAGTGGCTAAGAGTGGTAGCAGTGAAGAGGGGCCCAGGGAGGCTGGGTCCCCTGAGCAGGCATTCAGCAAGTAGCAAAAGTCATTCCCTACAGGTTCCAGCACCACCAGCAGCAGGTAAACAGGAGATGCTTAGCCCATATGGTAAATAGACCTGCCCCTCCATCTCCCAGACCCCTTCAATTAAAGCAAACAACACGCACCCTCCTGTGCCCCAGTTGCCAGCAGGGATGCGGAGAGAGGGAGCCTTGGAGATCAGCCCTGGCCTTTCATTTCTCCAGGTAATTCATCCTCTGAATGAAAACCTTTGTTGGTAGTTTAAGGACCCTGTTGTCTAGTGTTGAAAGGAATGGTCGGTGGTGTCTGAGTGGTTTTTTCATTCAGAGTTGTACAACGTGGCTACTCTTCACACTGACAGCAACCCCCCCTGGAGTCTCCACTGGAGAAAGAGGCCTGGGGGCTGTGTGGAGAGCACTAGAGAGGCATGTTGGCTTTGACTTAAAGGCAGAGGTTTGTAGGTTTCATGTCAAACAGTTTTGGATTTTGGTCCTAACAGTGCTGCTTATCTAGCTGTGTGGGGCATTGGACAGGTCAGTGTGAAGCAGAAGGAATAAAGCCCTGACACTCTGCATGGCAGTGAGGGGTTCTTCGATGCTGGTAGACTAGTTTATAAGTAGTCCAGTAGTATCTTTATTGGTGTTCCGTCAATGTTTTTAAAATATTGAGTCTTTCTCTCTCTCTGTTTTGGCTGTGCTGGGTCCTTGTGGTGGCACATCAGCTTCTCCAGTTGCAGAGCATGGGCTTAAGTGCCCTGTGGCATGTGGGATCTTAGTTCCCTGACCAGGGATCAAATCCACATCCCCTGCATTGAAAGGTGTATTCTTAAACACTGGACCCCCAGGGAAGTCTGGTAAATTATTGTTAGTAGTCAAAAATTGTCAGAAAAGAAAGTGCTCAGTCATGTCCGACTCTTTGCGACCCCAGGCTCCTCTGTTCATGGGATTTTCCAGGCAAGAATACTGAAGTGGGTTGCCATTTCCTTCTCCAGGAGATCTTCCCAACCCAGGGATTGAACCCTGGTCTCCCGCATTGTAGGCAGACACTTTACCATCTGAGACAGCAGGGAAGTCAGGGGAGTTCTGTCTTGTTACAACAAAAATTTGAAGTGATGGACCTTAAAGCCCTTGGCATGTCACAGCTCTGGGGCAGACTGTGTTATAGCTCTCAGCTCTCAGACAGACCGTGTTATAGCTCTTAGACAGATCAGAGTTAACAGCTCTGTGTTACAGCTCAGTTTTATTTAGAAAATAAAAGGAAAGTACATCCTGGAGGCATGAGAGCCTGCCGAGCCAAAATACGTGAAGAGGAGAGAGAGATAGAGAGAGAGAGAGAGAGAGAGAGAGAGAGAGAGAGAGAGCACGCAGGAGAGAGAGCGACCCCCAGCCTTGGCTCCTTGTTTTGTATGTTTTTCCTTCCCCTGGGCCTGCCCTGTGTAAATTGGGCGAGCCAGGAGTGCTCTTTGTTCTACCTGAGATCCTCACTCTGGTCCTCAGACCTTCCTTTGTTCTATTTCATGGGCTTTTCCCTTCCTTGTCCTTTAGCCACCACCATTCTGGACTCCTTTTTCCTATTCTAACTACCTAACAAAAATGTTCCAAAGTGTGGGTGCCCTGGGGAAACAGATCAAAGTTTCCACCTTTCCCCAGAATTTTTTAAAGGTGCCTTTACAACCTTCTCCCCAGATCTTATTTTTCTTGGGCTCCTAGGAAGCATTCCAGAAGCCCACTGCGGCCTATGTTCTAGAGAGTTACATACATTCATTGTGCTGTTGTAGTTTTGTACTGTAAGCAGGCATCATGCTCACTTCTTGGTTTGGTGAAGATTAACTGCTGACTGAAGAGATCTCTGGAGTCACTCCAGCCAGACACAGTCATAACAGCTGCTCTAGGGAAGTCTTCTTAGAAAGGTAGGGATGGGCAGTGACAGGTAAATCTTTCCTGAAGAGTAGGAGGAAGTCTGAACATGCCAGAGTAGCCTGAGGGAGTCTGGTAAACTGACTGTCTGGTCAGCTTCCCCTGGGGACCTGGGGTCTAAACAGGAGAAGGAGCTGTGGGCAGATCCTGGGAGAGCTCTGTTTACTGAGTGCCGAGTGCTCCTAAGAGGTGCTGTGAGCACTAGTGAGCCATCCAGGGAACCCAGCCCAGGCTGGAGTTAAGCCAGCAGGCTGGTAGGATAGGGGGTGCTAGGTCAGTTGTCCTGCTTGTTTGATGGCACCTGTGTCCAGCCAGGATGCTAGTTCAGGATGCACTTGTGAGAGAAGCCCCAGGGGTGCTGTGGACCAGGGTCTGAAATGAACTCTCACTAGGTCTAGGTCCTTGAGTTTTAATACTCTATTGATGTGTTATGTTCACCCATTCATGTAATGAACTTTTTCTGCACCACATCCAGTGGTACAGGTGAGTGGACTGCGTGAACTTGGCACACAATCTCCTGATGTAGGGAGGGAGGCCATAGGAGAAACCACAGGAGAAACACCAGTGCAGCGAGAGCCGAGAACAGGGGACCTGATCTTTCTTGGAACCTGTGTCAGGCTTCCCAGAGGAAGTGCTCTTTAAGCTGAAACCTGAAGGAGGGGTGTGGGTGAGTGGGTTTGGGGCCCAGGGAAGATGGCCCAGCGTGTTTCCAAGGCCTGAAGCAGGTGGGCAGGCAGGTATGTGGACTAGAGGCCAGGGCAGTCATGGGAGGTTATGCTGGAGAGGCAGATGGATCAGGACCTGCAGAACCCTGTAGATCACATGCAGCCCTGTGGGATTCCAGCTGTTAGATGGAGAGCTGTGGAGAACCTAGGAAGACTCCGGCCATGGTCAGGGCATCGGAGTGTGAAGAGTGGATTGAAGAGGCAGTGGAGGCTGGGGGTGGGGAGGAGCATCGGGGAGAGTTGCTCTTGGAGGTGTGCTGGTCACGTGTCAGCACCAGGAGAGCCTTTGATCTGTGTGAGCATCCAAGCTACTGTGTGTAGTGGGGGAGCCCCAGGGTCCCGTGTGACAATGGCATGACCATGCATCTGTCTCGGGAGAGGGCCTGAGCCTGAACGTTGTCATGCATACACTGGGGCCTCCCCTCTCTGGTCTTCTGTCTGGGTGGGTTTTTCCTGGAAGAGTGTGTGTGCGTGCATACGCAGACTGTCTGCTCTGCAGCACCTGTGCAGCCAGGTATCTGTCTCTGCCAGGAGCAGCTGTACAAGATGCAGCACTGGCAGCCAGCGTACCCTCTGCCATCCCACCCGTAGCACACCTTCTACTCGCACCACTCCTTGATACTGGGCTTCTACATGGACCCATGGATCTCGCCCACTCAGACTCCAGTGGATTTCTACCCCTACGCCCTGCATTCCTCGGGTAATCACCAAGGTGCAGTGGAAGGTCAGGATATGTGGTGTGGTCAAGGGCATTGCCTTGGGAGATAGACAGATCCCACCAGGATTCCAGTATACCTCTTTGCAACTCACATATCCATTCTGAGTTTTAACTTCCTTGTTTGAAAAATGAGGGTATAATAGTACGTCTCCCAAAGAATTGTTAGGAAGAGACTTTAAGATTATGAATCATAAATTGTCTTAATTAATTTTCATATATCTGTCATGTAGTTTTGTCCCTCTTTCCATTCTTTAGTGTTCTTTGTGTTCTTTCTTTTCCTTGATTAGTCTTTCCCAAGGTTTGTCGAACGTCATTTTTTAAATGTCATTTTAGAATATGTATCTTTTGAGGTTCTCAATTCCTGTCTTTTATTTGGTTTTTATTTCATTAATTTCTGCCTCTCCCCATTTTTTTCCATTGAAATTATTTTATTTATCCGATTATGTTGGATGCTTAATTAGATCACTAGTTTCTGAGTTTTCCGATGTATTTAAGTCTCACCTGAGTTTATGAACCACTGAATTTTAAAATAACATTTTTATTATTGTTCAGTTCTAAATATTAGTCTGATTTTGAGTGATTTTTAATGGTACATTGTAAAATTTCCAAATACAGAGTTTTAATATCACCTTTATGATGTTAATTTCTACTGTGGCTGCCTTTTGGTCATATATCATGGTCTGTATGATATAGACCGGCAGTCATAATTTTTTTCTATTAATACCAGATAATAAATAGTTTAGTTGATGAACTGCTACTCCAGTTTTGCTGTTGTAGAACAGAAACAGCTACAGACAATAGTAAGTGAATGGGTGTGGTTGCTTTCCAGTAAAACTTTATTTTTAACAAATGGCAGATCAAACTTCACTCAGGGGCTTGAAAAGAATGTATTCTATTGGACGTGGTCCATTAAAGTGTGCTTGCTAACTGTGCTGTACAAATATCATCACAGTTTTTTATCCCTTTGATCAGTTACTAAGAGGTGTGTGAACATTTTCCACTATGATTGTGGATTTGTCAAATGTTATAAACCTGTCAGTTGTTGTTTTACCTACCTGGAAGTGTATAGGCTTGGGATGACTGCATCTTGTTTCTTAATCTTCGTATAGCTCATCTGTTACTTGGGTTTTCTACCTTTAATGTCTACTTTATCTGATCATAATTTCATTCCAATTTTCTTTCAATTAGTCTTCGTGTGGTATCTTTTTTCCCCAACTTTTTATTGTCAGCCTGAGCCCTTTTCGGAGGAGAATATCTTTGTACATTTAAGATGTGTCCGGTTTTACCCACATTGAGAATCTGTGACTTTAGTTGCCAAAGTTGTTCCCGTTGGATTGAGGGAGGGAGTGTCAAATTTTCTGATTCTTTTTGTTTGTTTTCCTTCTACATTCTGTTTCTACTGTGAGTGGTTAGGTTAAATTCCAGCAAGCAGCTTTGACTGAACAAAGGCTTATCAGTTTACCCTGAACCTGAGCTCTAATTTATGAGTCTTGTAATTTTTGCCTGGAATTTTAATTTTTCCCTTGTTTTGAGTCTTACCAAATTATTATCTTTGTTCTTTTATTCAGTCTATGCTTGTTCAGATCTGCCTGTATGTTCACTAGTTTCTTTGCTGCTTATCCTTCCATCTGGGTTCCATTTATTTTTTCAGAAGGTACATTCTGTCAAGGCCTTTTTGGCAATACGTATTCTTCTCGTGGGCTTCCCAGGTGGTGCCAGTAGTAAAGAATTCGCCTGAAAATGCAAGAGACATGGATTCCATTCCTGGGTCTAGAAGATCCCCTGGATGAGAAAATAGCACCCCTCTCCAGTATTCTTGTCTGTGAAATCCCATAGACATAGGAGCCTGACTGGCTACAGTCCATGGGTCCACAAAGAGTTCAACACGACTGAACGACTGAGCACTATTTTTCACCTACGACAGCCTTTCTCTTGAACGATAGTGTAGCTGGTATAGAACTCTAGGTTTGCAGTTACTTTCTTTTAGGACTGTGAAGATAGTATTCCTTTTCTTGTGGCTCCTGTATCTGGTTTGTGTTACTTTAAGATCTCTCTGTCTTTAGTCTCCTGTAGTTCTTTCTCAAACTGCTGTGTCTAAGTATGTATCTATATTTATCCTACTTTATTCTGCTTAAAATTCATGGTGCTCAAATCTAAGGTTGTATGGCTTTCATCCCTTCTGGGAGTTTCTCTTATAATTATCATGTTAACTATTTCCCTTTTTTCATTCTTGTATCCTTTCTTCCTAGGTCATCCACTTAGATTATTTGTACTTATTGTGCTATACAAATATCTGCATCACGATACTTCTCACTTTGCCTCCAAGTCTCTTGAATATATGAGAGCTGATTTATGTGGTGCTTTCTCGGAAAATGCTTAGAAATATTTTCTAATTCCATGTTATCTCCAACTGTGTCTAATCTGTTGTTTTTATTTTTTTTTTTTACTGTCCAGTGGGTTTTTAATTTCAATGACTGTATTTTTATTACTAGACTTTTCCCCTCAGATTTTTATTCTTGTGTCTTGTGTTTTTGTGAGTTTTCAATTCTTTCTTTTATGCTTTTAATAATGTAAACAGTAATTCCCTGTGTTTAACATTTTGATCTGTTTTCTGAAGTTCTTGGGGACAGTGCATGATCCTATGAACTTGCTGTGGACCTGTGGTGGATTGCTTCCCCCACAATGTTCTGGGGGTTTTGACTCATGAGTTTATTTCCAGCAGAGCTATTCTTACCTTGAGGATTCTGTGTAGCTTGCTTTGACAGTGTATCCTTCCAGGGTGGCTCTATGTTTTCCTCTGCCTGCCTAGAACTACCTTTTATTGTACCTCAGGAAGTTTCTGGAGAATTCTAGGAGTGTAAATCTGAACTCCACTTTGCTGCTCCCAAGCTTGCATGAAAGCTGGCATGTGGCCATGAATTCCTCACAGGGGACTGTTTTCCATGCCCTGGCCCTGGCTGGGACACTAGCTCAGTCATCTCCCTGTCCTAAAGAGCATGAGGTTTTTTTTGTCTTGAAATTAAACACATAGCCCTTTGAGGGTCTTTGTGTAAGCAGCACCTCAGCTATAGCTCTCTGCCTTGTGCAGAGAAGCCCCATCTCTTGTCAGGAGGGTGAGGGGTCGGTATTTAGGAGCACACCATAGATTTCTGCATCTGACAGGTATGTCCCTGGCTCCCCTCTAGGGAGCCCTTGCTCGTGCCTCTGGCTGATGGCTCTTGCCCATGGCTGTGGTTTCAGCTCCCTGGGAGTTTCCTGGTTTTGGGGGAGCAGAGCTCTGCAAGTGAAATATGTAATATGTTTTGTCCAGTGTTTTTGTGACAGGAGGTTTTTTTCAGGTAATATGAGCTGCCATATTGCCAAAAATAGGTCTGTGTAGTGCTGAACAGTTCTGCATATCTCGTAATCAATACTTAGTAAATGGTATGTAATTTTAGGATTCCAGAGAGGGTCCTCACCACCACATGACTCAGACTACTTTTGTGCTGGCGTCGTATATTGATCACATTTGGACAGAGCATTCCCAAACTGAAACCACTGGCCTGATGCAGAACCATTTTCCTGATCAGATTATCTCAGTTTTAAAAATGGGCACAAAAACATTGGCAGCCAGTAATTAGCTTTGTGAAGTATCTGAAAAATCAGACCCTTTTTTCTACACAGACTCTGGCCCAATGGGAGACCTTTAATGTCATCTACAGCATCCCATCAGGAAGAAGTGTACAGACGGGCCCTGGTGCGGGGATACTGTCTCCCCGGCTGGTTTGTATCTGATTGGACTGAGATGTCAGTGTATCCTTGTCTCTTTGGGCAAGTTAAGAGTTGAGTGTCATCTGTGTGTCCCCCTTCTCCCCTTCCCTGGACAGAATGTGGTATATCACTATAAGCTCAGGGGCAGAAATGAGTGGAGCTGAAGCCCAGACCCCTTTTTGAATCTTCTTGCAGGGTTTGGAGGCAAACAGACGTTGGCTCCTTGGCGTTTGTGGACTTCCTGAAGCATAGCTCATCTTTCCTGTGTCTGTGCAAGAGAACCTCGGGCATCTCCCGCTGCTAGCTTGCCTGACCCCTTAGCTTTCTGCCACCAGCCATGAGCTCTCTAGTTGGTCATGTCCTGTTTCCATTTGCCAGTTTCTTATACCCTTCAACATAGGGACTCTTCCCTTAACATAGACACTCTTCATTGGGAACTAAGATTGGAGCTCCAAGGTCTTTGAACAGGCCTTTCAAATTGTGTTGTGTGTGCCTTCAGAGGTTCTGTGATCAGATGACGTGAAGTAGGTGGGGTGCTGCATCTGCATGATGGTCAGGGCAGCTTGTCTCCTCTGGGCCTGTGGGTGACCCATGGCTTGCTGAATGAGGTGAACGATTGGCTGATTGCTTCCTTCAGGATTGATGAAACCCATAAAGCCCCTGGATTCCCTCAGTGGGACTGGCTGTCATGCTGAGGACCAGTGCTGTGTGCCCCGCTGCCAGAAAGGAAGGTGACTGCTATTGATCCTGCCCCTGTGTGAAGCCCCGAGGGTTGCATGGCATTGCAGAGCAAGGGCTACTCGCTGACCCACCTGAAATCCAGCGACAATTTGGCCATGGACGTGCATGTCAGGTGAGGTGTCGTTTGGTCCTGCTGCCCTGCAGCTGAAGGAGGGATCTCGGTCCTCAGTGAGATGAGCTCTGGGAGGAGGCCCTGTCCTGGGAGACACTGCCCTCAGGGAATGGGTGCCTTGGGAGGGACCAGTATGCTCTGGGGAAGGAGAGTGAGATGAGGATGGCTGGGTGCTTTCATGTGAGAGGCTCTGATTGTGACTGAAGGCCCAGGAGGAATCCTGGGGTCAGAGGCAAATCCCACAGAACCTTGGGGCAGGGCCACGGGGTGGGGTTGAACGCATGTGTTATGGCTCCTTCCTGTGAAAGTAAGGTGAGCTGGCAGAAGGGAGCACCCACCTGTCCCAGGAGATGGGGCCTGTCCATGAAGTGGCTGAGAACAAGGACCAAAAGAATGACCCCGTGCTGGCCAGTGCGGGCCCAGCCACCTCAGAGGACCAGGGCTCAGTCTGTTCGAGCTCGGATCATGAGGCCAGCCATCCCGAGGGGGAGAACAACCCTGGTGGGGCCCCAGAGGCCAGATCCTCCAGGGAGTCCAGCCACCCACTTGTGACCAGGAGGAATAACTGGATCTTCATTGATGGCAAGGCTTTGGGACCCGGGGGCCAGCCCACAGCCATAGCCATGGATTCTGAGAGTTGACCTTCCACTGGCAGCCCACTGGTAGCAGCCTGTGTGTGGAGGGGGTGGCATCTTCAGGGCACTGGGCCTCTACAGCAGAAGCCAGAGGAGTGGCCAGGGCTGAGGTCAGCAGGAGTTTGAGCCGCCGGATGACATCCCCCCAGACAAGCCCTAGTGGAGGTTCACCAGCGAGACCCACAGCGAGGACTCTGAGTAGGAGGAGCTTTCCAAGTGGAAGCAGCAGCAGCAGCAGCGAGGCACTGAGTCCAGGGATAAGGGCATGCTCCTGGAGTGGGAGGAGGCCACGGGAAGGAAGGGCGACTTCAGGGAGTCCTGCTGGTCTGGCAGGATGCACCCCAAGGACAACGGTGGGCCTGAGGCCAATAACTGAGGGCTCTGGGCCTTCAGGCATGCCCTCCCCCTACGGCTGAGCAACTGTGTGTATGGCCAGAGAAACTTTGCGGCCAAGGAGGTGGCCCCTTGATTGAGCCGGGGTCCTGGTGCCTCCTGGCAGGAGCCTGCATGTGGGGCCCGGCGGCCCTTAGACAGAGACTACATCCCAGACACCTATAGACGCCCTGATGCCTTGGGCTCCCGGGGCTTCAAGAATGGCTGTGTGGAAGCCAAGAGGGCCTTCTTCCAAGATGACCAGCAGCAGATTCTGAAAATGCCGAGAACTGGCCCTTCAGGCAAAGA
>SJXQ01008224.1:56612-87179 GCA_006408695.1 Aepyceros melampus | reverse complement strand
ACTAAGCCTCAATAAGTGGGAGCCAGTTTTACCCCAATGGTCACTGTCCTCATCACGATGTCAGTGCCCAAAGGAGCCTGTGGGGATTCAGGGGGCCCAGCTGCCAGCGTCTCAGTGATGTGATTCCAGCAGATCCTTCTGACTCTCCACTGTGGACTCAATAGCAGGGAGATGAAGAGCACCGTGACTCAGAGACCATGGCAGCCTCCTTTATAACCGAGCCCTTCCTGGGTGTGCGGGGTGGTGGGTGAGAGGGGAAGGCTGGCTGCAGCAGCCCCTCCCCACTGGGCTCTGGGCTGCACAGGAGCCCAGGGCCAACTCTGCCATGTTCCCTTCCCCCACTGCTTTGCGGGACCTTCTGGGACAGTGAGACTGGATCCTGTTCCCCTGCCTTGAATTCTGTTACAGGCAGCCACCTGCCACCTCTCTACCTCGATGGCCCTGTGTTTGCGTAGCAGCCCTGGCTGATTCCTCAGACCATACCTCAGCAGCAGAGTTATCAACAGGTGATGCCAGGGAGACAGGTGACCCAGGGATAGAGGGGAGGCTGCAGCACAGGGTGTGATTGGCTGCTTCATGTACCTGTTCATGGCCTGTCTCATGTTTTGCACCCCTCACATTACTGCCGGCGTACCTGGCACATTATGGCAGCCAGTCAGTGTTTCCTGAGTGAAAACGTGAGAGTCGAGAAGGGAGTGATGGAGCTGAGTGCTCTGGACTGCCTAGTTTTCCTTTCTTGATGCTCTCCCTCCTGCACCCTAGCCAGGCAATTTACTGAATCGGAATTCTCTTTGGGATCAGGTATCCTTCTGATGAAGAGAAGAAAGGCCTAGACTCCCAGGCATGGATGCATTAGAAAGAGGTAGTTGTAGAAGTGAGCAGGTGTCTGTGTTCATACCTAGTGGGCACACTGCTGTGCTGCCAGGGGCCGCGTGTGTGGCACTCTCCCTCCTGAAGCTGCTGTTGGGCCTTCCACAGGGGGTCCTGTGCCCGACAACCCCTGTACCTGCACCACGGTGAAGGCTGCCCCAGAGACAGAGGACATGGCCTGTCCTGATCTTTTCAGAGCGTATTCTTAAACATTATGTCTTTTGGTTCTGCAAGGTCTCATAACTGGGTCATCCCACACATATTCCATGTGTTTTCCATCCACTGTTCCGTTTCTGAACCCACCTCTGTTGGAGGTGGAGCTCGGGCTCGTTTGTCCCACTGTGCAGGGTCCAGTGTAGGGATGGTTGTAGTGCTGGTTTGGGGTTGCTTGCTGCCAGTTCTCTGCTCTCTCCTGAGAAGGAAGGAAGTGTAGGCAGGCTGTGTTGAGTTCGCTTTGTGGGCAGTGTTGGATGCCTCAGGGAGAAAGACTGGAGTGGAGGTGCAGGGGGGCCGGTGATGGGGTGTGAGAAACAGCTTGCAAGGCAGCGTGGTGACCCACCTGCCTCTCTGTCTGCAGGCTGCCGCTGCCCAGCAGATCCCAATTTCCCTTCCCACATCTCTGCAAGCTCAAGCCCGGCTGGGACTGAGGGGAGGACTGCCCGTCTCCCAGTCTCAGGCGATCTTCAGCTCCTTACAGCTCTTCAGGTGAGATGCCCGGGTTTGGGGGGGGGGGTCTTTGTGACTTGCCCCCAGGGGTTCTAGCCTTCACAGCCTGTGGGGATGTTCCCTTGTCCACCTGTTGTTGTGAGCATGTCCACGGGGGATGAGGGTGGGGGTAGAGGGTGAGCTGTGGTGTGTTAGACACTATGGGCCCAGCCTTGTCTTTTGTCCCTGTGTCCTCCTGCCTCCCTCTCTGCTTTCCCTCTTTGCTGCCCTTGGCCCGTTCTCTCAATGTGTCTGTCCTGTGCTTTTGGTGTCACACAGGTTTTCCTGTGCCTCATACAGCCTGTATGTCTGCTTAATCTGGTGATCTTCAAACTTGGGTCCCTAGACTAGCAGCAGCAGCATCTAGGAGCTTGTTGTAAATGCAGGTTCCCAGGCCCCATCCCAGGCCTCTGAGTCAGAAACCCTGGGGCTAAGCTAACAGCTCTTGTGGGAGAGAGTGCTCTGGGATTGAGGTGAGAACAACCAGTTCAGCTGCTTACCTGATCCGACCATCCTTCTGGCTTTCACAGATACTTTCTTTGGGGCTTTCAAAAGACAGGTGGAGCTAGTGGTAAAGAATCTGCCTGCCAATGCAAGAGAAGCAATGGACACAGATTCAGTCCCTGGGTGGGGAAGATCCCCTGGAGAAGGAAATGGGAACCCACTCCAGTATTCTTGCCTGGAGAATTCCATGGACAGAGGAGCCAGGTGGGGTCCAGTTCATGGGTTGCAAAGAGTCAGATGTAATTGAGCCCACACACATATATACACTTATACTTTTAATCCAGGAGAAAGTAGAGGTTAGAGAAGTGGTTACAGTTCATGACAGAGCAAGATAAAACATGAGGAGGACTTCCCTGGGGGTTCCTTGGACAGGAATCCACTTGTCAATGCAAAGGATACTGCTTCAATGCCTGGTCTGGGAAGATCCAACATGCCATAGAGCAACTGAGCCCATGCTCTGCAACTAATGAGGCTGTGCTCTAGAGCCCATGTTCTGCAATCAGAGAAGCCACCATAATGAGAAGCCTGTGCTCAGCAACTAGAATGTAGATGCCACTGGCCACAACTAGAGAAAGCATATGTGCATCAACGAACACTAAGCACAGGCCAAAATACATACATAACGTCAACATGATGAGAGGAGAGCAGGCCAGCTTCTCCGAGTAAAGGGCAGTGCTGAGCTGGGCTAGGGATCATGTTCAAAAGCCAAGTGGAAAGTAAAGCCTCACAGTCGCTTACAGACAACTAAATGAGCTCTTTGTCCCAGGCTGTTGGTGCTATAAATGGGGAGCCATGAGCAGACGTTGTTACAGTTTTAGTTGTAGGTTTAGCAGATATTAATAGGTTTTCGACATCATCCCTGGAGAAAAACATGTCAGGGCAGAACCAGAGTCACATGGGTACGTACAGTAGGTGTGGACACTCTGGTCAGATATGTGCGAGGAAAGCCCAAAGAACGAAGAATGTACCAAGCAAAGGTCTAGCGTGTGGCTTTTGCTGTCCTCCATACTACAAGTGGAAGCTCATGAATTAACCAGGCCCACCTGAGGGTCTGACATTAGAGCAGAAGGAGAGTCAGTGGGTCGTTTATGTGGCTCTGACTCCCACCTCCACAGGTGACACCGTGAGGACACCTTCATATACCCCCACTGAGGGCACTGGTCACAGTTTCCCAGGAGCAGAAATGCTGGAGTTCAGGGATGTGCAAGCTTCACTGGATTCAGTCTTGCCAGGCTGCTCCCTGGCACGCTGCGCCCATCTTCAGTCCCACCATATTCCGCGACCTTTGTGGGTTTTCTCTTCTGTAACTAGCATATTTGTATCCTTTGCCCATTTCCACAAACCAGAATAGTAGTTATATTCTTGATGCTCAGCAGGATATTGAATATATTAGTATATTCTTGATTTAATCTGTTATGGGCTTAAAACAATGTTTAAAAGTACTTCCCCACTCCTAGCTCACAAAAATATTTTCTTACAGTTTCTATAGTAGTTTTATTTATTTGGTAACTCAAGGAACAGTTTTTGCTGGACACCTTTACAGGCCTCCTTGGAGGTTCCAGTCCAGCTGGGAGAGACTGTCAAGAAATGAGAAAAAACCTGCACAATGTAACCTATGGAAAGGTGGTGAGATGTCTGGCCAGAAGTGCAGCAGGAGAAAAGAGAGGGAACACTTAGAGAGGAGTGGTTTTCCATTTAACTGGGTGGTCGGGGTTGGCTTCGTTGTGAAGCAGAGATGGAGTGAAGACTTGAGGGAGGTTTGGGAGTGTGAGGAGACCAGTGTGGCTGGAGTAGAGTGGGTGAACAGGAGAGCAGCAGGACAGGGGGCTGAGAGCTGGCAGGGACTGGATGTGGAGGCCTCAGAGCACATGCTGAGGGCTTGTGCTCAGAGTGAAGTGGGAGGTGGTGGAGGGTGGCTGTGGGTTGGATTGTGTCTCCCAGAAAAAGATGTTGAAGTCCCAACCCCTGGAGCCTGTTAATGGGACAAAATAATGCCATTTTGAAAAATTATTGTGTTTTTACTATTTCATTTCTGGCATTAATAAAGGTCATAAGGAAGAATCATGACGTAAGTGTCCTCTTATTTAAGTAGTGACCTCTGATAAAAACTCGGAACACGTTTTGAAGGCTGAGTGTTGAAAATAGACTTCCCTGATGTTTTCAAGTACAACAGGCCTAACCTGACTCACATGGAATGCCCCACATCCATGTTACTTCACTGCAAGCCATTCAGCAGGTGGCTGTAACAAGCACTGTTTCTGGTCACCCAAACGACGGCTTTTTTTTCTGGTTCAGAAACTTGCATCAGTAGTTGACAGTAAATTCAACGGCCCAGCCAGATACCACAGATAAAGTGACCTTCACTACTGACATTAAAAGGCAACAGCACCCAGCCTGCCTCCCCACAGCAGGAGTCTCTTGTGCCCTCACCTCTCTTTCTCCACGGCTGATGCTCCCAGCTGCCCTGGGTGCCAGGTCAGCAGCATCTCTAGGCCATGATGTAAGGCAGAGACAACCAGAGTAGCCAGGGCTCAGGTTTCAGGGAACCAAGCAAAAGACACAGACCCCACAGCCAAGGGGAATCCTGGTGCTGAGAGAAAGGAGGGGAAGCCACGTGAACTTCCTCACCCTGGTTAAGGACCAGGCTGATTACCACAAACGGTTTCTCCTGACACTCCAGACCAAGCCCCCAGTCTAAAGAAGGGTATGTTGGCCCACAAGGCTAACCTGAGAAGCAAGGGCCAGGAAACCTAACCTGAAGGTCTCTGAGCCCAGGCCTCTTGAGCTTTGGCCTCTTACTCCACCAGGCACCTCCCTAAGTTTCCAGCTTTCTACTTTATTTTCTTTGATCTTAAATTACATTTATTATAATTTCTTTAATTGTGCCATTTGTTTTTATAAATTTAGTTTTTATTTTCTGATACAGAGTGGCACTGTGCAGGCTGGAGCAGGGGGCCCAATGGGAGAGAGGAGAGCTGAGACACAGACCTCTCCCACATGGGCACCTCACTCATGGCAGATGGGGCATTGGGAGCCTAAGGGACAGGGTGGCCTTTCCAATCAAGGCTGCCAGTCACTGGAACTCCACAAGGCCAGTTGTGAACCCGACCCCACTCTGACACCACACACAGACATCGCTTCCTGGGAGACCTCTGTGGGGAAGGCAGGGAAATCCATGGGACGTGTCTCTTCATTTTGCTTCTGTCCAGCACTGTGTTCTCATGGTCTTTGTTTCATGGTCAAAACCTCTTATTTCAATGAGTTTTAGCCTCTGTTTACTTTCACACAAAGAACACAACCTAATTGTTTTATATCTGTCTTGAAATTTTAAATATTTCCACTTTTTTTTTGTTCTTCAATATGACTTTTAATTCATTTTCATACTCTATGGTGATAGAAGTTAGAATAGTGGTTATCTCTATTGGGAAGAGGCAGGAAGTAAAACAAATTTGTAAATTATACTGTATTATAAAAGTGGATGAGCGGTGTGGGAAAGAACAGCATGAAGACGATTGACTGCCCACCGGGCTGTCAGGAGGGTGGCTGCAGAAGGCAGGCAGGTGAGATGAGACCTGGGCAGACTCGGAGATGATGGAGGTGGCCAGGAGCTATATTTGAGAATTAAGTCAAGGCAGGAAGAACAGACTATGCAAAAGCACTAATCCCTCAGAAAACCTGGAATGTTGAGGGTACAGCCAAGTGGCCAGTGTGGTCAGCATGGAGTGAGCAAGAGTGAGCATAGCAAAGGAGGTACAGAGGTAATGGGGATTCACAGATGAGAGTGTGGGGCCTTTCTTGTCATTATAAGGACCTCTCGCTAATATTCTGAATGAGAATAAAGCCAGTGAAGGGAACTGAACAGGGGAGACATATCTGGCTTACATTTTGAAAGGAAGGATCACTGTAACCACTAGAACCACTAGAGGTGTTTCAGCACCATTGTCACCATCCCCGGCAGCAGCACCTGCCTCCCTCCAGCCCACAGGGGCAGAGCTCTCTGGGTTCTATCATGGCAGACTCTGTTCATGCATATGGAGGAACAGGAGTGGCTCTCCCCACCACTGACCTCAAAGATCCCCTTAAAACCGGCCAAAATATATGAAGCTCAGGCTGTGAAAAAACTGTGCATCAGGCCAGGGAGGATAAGCAGTGATCACAAGCTGTGCAGCTGCCCCAGCTTTCTGTCTACACAGACTGCCAAAGCCATGTCCTGCCGGCCCCCTGAGTGTCGAGGGGGTATCGCAGAACAGAGGCTGTTGGAGCTGGCAGGTTGCAGACCAGAGAGGAGAGGGTGGCAGAGGGGAGGAGAGAACTCTGCTTAAGAGAGAATCTCTCTCTCCAGAGTCTGCTGGAGCCATAGCAGAAACTTGTCATTCAGGTGACATCATATACAGTACTCAAAGGGATCTTGTCTCAAACTCCCACTGATTAACCCTTAAGGCAAGACTCAACAGGATCAAAGTGTTTCTAAGTAAGTAAATAAGATTACATCTTTAAAAGCTGTGGAATATTACCTAGGGAAAAATACACCCAGCACCCAACGAGAAGAGTATGCCAAGAATGAGAAATATCCAAACCATTATGAGGAGAGAAATCAATTGATAAAAGGCATCTCAATTGGAAAGGAAGAAGTAAAACTATCCGCAGACAACATGATTGCCTATGCAGAAAATCAAATGGAATCTACAAAATATTGACAAGAACTAATCAAATTTAGCAAGATTATAGGATAAAAGATATATGAAGAGAGAGCTAACTCCCCACACGCAATCACTTAACTAATTGTCCCAGCACTTTTCTTCACTGACTCGAAATAAGTACAGTCGGCCACAAAATTTTTATTTTAGTGTGCCTAGATGTTTTGTCTCCTCATACAAACTAAGTTTTTTATTTTAGTAGGAAATCAAGCCAATTTTGACAAAGATGTTGGGCAACCAGAAATCTGGTAGCAGATATATTTTCTGATAAGAAATTGTGATCAAGAGTCTTTTTTTTTTTTTTTTGAGGAGAGTCTGTTTTCTCTCTCTTTTGTTTTGTTTTGTTGTATCTCATGGCTTGTAGGATCTTAGTTCCTCCCATGGGACCAAAGCCATGCCTCTTGCAGTGGAAGCCTTGACTCCTGACCACTGGACCATGACAGAATTCCCTGTGATCAAGAGTCTTAAAAAAGAAATAGAGAAAGAATCATTTAGGTCAATATTTCTAACTTTTGGAATATATTAAAACTTTAAGGACTTAACCATTAATGGAAAGAATTATATACACGAATTCCACTGAATCATTAACCACAGTAATGAAAAAATTGTAAACAACTTAAATGTTCAATAATTACATTATTATTGCTGTTTTTATATTTAATAACCCAATTTTAACTTTTTGGCCATGCCACATGGCATGTGGGATATTAGTTCTGCTACCAAGGATTAAAACTGCAGCCCTTGCACTGGAAGTGCAAAGTCTTAACCACCAGACTGCTTGGGAAGTCCCCAATAATTACATTATGATACATCTTATATCTATTCAATAACACATTTTTGAAGAGCTTTTAGGAAGTGGAAAAGGTAGTATATTAAATTTAAAAAATCAGGAAAATCTTTAATGCTAAACTTGATAGAAGACAAGAGGAGATGACTGAGGATGAGAAGACAAGAGGAGATGACTGAGGATGAGATGGTTGGATGGCATCACCAACTCGATGGACATGAGTTTGAGCAGGCTCAGGAAGTTGGTGATGGACAGGGAGGCCTGACGTGCTGCAGTTCATGGGGTCCCAAAGAGTTGGACACGACTGAGTGACTTAAATGAATATTACATGCTTTTATAAATTTAATGCCCAAGTACAACTAGAAAATATTGTTTAATGTTGATGATATTTAGTGCTGAACATAGGACTCTATTTTCATTTTCTTAATTAGTTTTGAATTACCTTGTCCTACTGGAATAACTGAATTTCAGAACCTTCCCTCTAACATGAGAACAAATATAAGAAGTTTTTTTTTTTTTTTAAATCTAGAAGCGCATTAGCTGAAAAGAAACTGAGGCACATAAAGTAGCTTAGCTTTATTTTCTGCTATAATAAACACCGAAGCATCCCACTCTCAAGCAGCAGGGAAACAAAACAAATGAACCAAGAGAGACCAAAGGCCACTACAGGCAAAAACTTAGGCTCAAATAACAAAGTGGCAATGACTCTTGAGTATGAATTCCCTATGCCTTGCCAAGTAGAGGACACAAGGTTAGGCTTCAGCTCCTTTCCTCAGCCTAGGTTTGGGGAGGTGGGGTCGCAAAGCTCTGAGTGTTCTCAATCACCACGAAAAGCTGATGGAGGAACGGGTTGATGGAAAGTCGGATGAAACCAAGGTCTTCAGCAGTCCATCTACTAAAACCGGGGAAATCAGGTTAAAGGGGAGTTTGTTCCTGTAAGTCCAGGGTACCAGCCCCCCTCCTTACACCAAGCCCCTCAGTGTCCATCATGGCACTCTTAAGACGGAGCTGACACCACAGCACCCGCCGCCTACCCCCCACTCTCTAAGGCAAATTCATCTGGAACTGACACAATCAGGTCACTGCCATTCACTACAAATTCTTTTCGAATAATTCCTTGGTGGCATTGGATATCTGGGAGCAGAGATCTGCGAGCCAAGTATGCCTCCATTGGGGACTGGAAAGGCACTCTGAGTGTGCTGGGAGAGATATGGTTAAGGCACCATCCATTACTGAATTTGCTGGTTTCTTGGGCTTCCTCACACCTCAGAGGTCCGTTTTTACCCCAGGATGCCCATGCTTCCAACCACAACCTGAGACCACCCTGAGCTGCCTCCCTAACCCTTCGGTCCATCTTTCCCACCCTCCAGGCTCCTCAGGCCTTGACAACCCCATTCCCTGCCAGGCTGCCCACTCCTGCTGCCCCGGATCGCCCCGTGCTCCCTTCTATCCCTTCCTCAGGCTGCTGGCATGTTTCCCACCACCATACCACTGACCATGCCCAGGGAGGCTCCATGAAAAGGATACAGCACCACCTCTCCACGTCTAGGCCTTACAGCCACAGGTGCTACATCTCCACCAGGTCCTGGGGCACCTGGTGCCCGCTCACCCCGGGGACGAGCTCTAGCAGCTTCCTCAGTGCTCTTTCTCTGCCAGGCCCACCTCGGCAGCGTAGTGGGGCCCGGTAACCACTGTGGCCCGGGCCCTCACCTTCAGCACCACCTGCACCACTACCCGATGCCTGCATTACTGCCGCATGACGCCCTCAGATGCCAACACAATGGGCGGAAAAACTGAGCTCCCCAGGAAGTCCCTCCCCTTCTGCGTAAGGATGGCAAAAGTGCGCCTGTGCAGACACGCCTCAGGGCACCTCCTCGCACCGGACTGGTTACTGCCCAGCCTGCCCGGCTACCCATGGGCGGCTATGGAAACCCCTTGGGGCTGGAGGGACTCTGCTCCCTCACAAAGCCACGCAGCTTTCAGGTGCCCGCGATGTGCCTGCACACTCGGGCCCCTCCAGTGCTCTCCCAGACGGCATGGAATGGACCCCGCCAAGTGTCCACAGAGACGCCACTGAGACACAAGTGACAGCTTTCCAGGCTCAAGTCCTAAAGCTAGTTCCACATTGCAGTTTTGATTTCTCCAACATATGCCACAGAAGGGTCTCACTAGACTAAGGTGCCAGTCGAGGGCAAGGGGCCAAGCCACACGACTCACCAACATCCCCCTTCTGCCTACTCCACATCTATACCTGTGCTGTTTGACTGGAGTGATAGCTAGCACCTCCTATGGTCCATGCGCTGTTTCAGCTGCTTTCCATGTGTTCATCCATCATGTCAGTTTTCAGACAGTATGGCCATGTCGGTGTCTTGTCTCCCGTGATGCAGGTCTCCTCCAAACAAATCACACACACCCACTCTCTCACCAAAACCAGTGGATAAAATTCTTGTGCATTTTGGTTTCTGCATGTCTCAAAACTATGATGACTGCAGTGCTCCATCAGGCACTGGACTTAAGTTGGGTCTGAATGGTGAGATCAGCAAAGGATAATGATAATGACAAATAATTTGAGTGACACAGTGACAGAACTATGAAGGAAAGAGAGTGTATGATAGAATGAGTTTCACAGAGAGTTTACCACCGTGACAGGCGAATGCTTTGAGTGAGTGTGACTGAGTGAATGTATGATTGGGACAGGAATTTAAAAGTACAGCGTGTGATGGAAGAGGCAGAAACCATGACAGAGGGAGTGTGTGGCAGAGTGTCAGAGATACATTCTAAGAGAGATAAGGTGTGAGAGAGAATACGTGTGATGGACAAAGCATTATAGAGTGATGCAGGAATATTATAGAAAGAGTGCATGTGACAGATAATCTGACTCAGTATGAGAAAGTAAATGTGAGAGACTGTGTGAAAGAAAATGGGTCTGTCACACATATCAGAGTGTGACAGGGAATGAACCTGACAGTGGGAAGCAGCAGCCTGGGCAAGTGGGTCAGTCCTTGGAGCCCATGTTTTCCCCAGGACAGCCATGCCCAGGTAGCCATCTGGGGGAGGTCAGCAAATTGACTTTGTTCAGCTGCCCAAGAAGCACTGATGTTAAAAAAGCTAGTGGGTGTGATGAAATTCCAGCAGAACTTGGCAAATCCCTAAAGGAGAATTCCATCAAGGATTTGCATTCATTATGTCAGCAAATCTGGGAGACCATGGGACTGGAAAAGATCAATCCTCATCCCAATTGCCAAGAAGGGTAGTTAGTACCAAAGAATGTGCTAACCATCAGACAATTGGACTCATCTCCCATGTTAGTAAGGTCATGCTTAAAATCTTGCATACTTTCTGGGTTACTTCACTCTGTATAATCGGCTCCAGCTTCATCCACCTCATTAGAACTGATTCAAATGTATTCTTTTTAATGGCTGAGTAACACTCCATTGTGTATATGTACCACAGCTTTCTTATCCATTCATCTGCTGATGGACATCTAGGTTGCTTCCATGTCCTGGCTATTATAAATAGTGCTACGATGAACATTGGGGTACACGTGTCTCTTTCAATTTTGGTTTCCTCGGTGTGTATGCCCAGCAGTGGGATCGCTGGATCATAAGGCAGTTCTATTTGCAATTTTTTAAGGAATCTCCACACTGTTCTCCATACTGAAGCTGGAGCCGATTATACAAGTGAAGTAACCCAGAAAGAAAAACACCAATACAGTATACTTACACATATATATGGAATTTAGAAAGATGGTAATGATAAACCTGTACGCAAGACAGCAAAAGAGACACAGATGTATAGAACAGCCTTTTGGACTCTGTGGGAGAGGGAGAGGGTGGGATGATTTGGCACAGTGGCAGTGTAACATGTATGATATCATAATTGAAATGAATCACCAGTCTAGGTTTGATGCAGGATGCAGGATGCTTGGAACTGATGCAAGGGGATAATCCAGAGAGAGGGTGTAGGGCGGGAGGGGGGAGGTGGGGGTCGGGATTAAGAGTTCATGTACACTCATGGCTGATTCATGTCGATGTATAGCAAAATAAATACAGTATTGTAAAGCAAAAAAAAAAAAAAAAAGAAGAAGAAGAAATTATCTCTAAACTGTCCTATGGAAAAAAATATATATAATGTTATATAAATATATATATATATAAATATATAAATGTTAAAAAAAATCTTGCATACTAGGCTTCAATATTGTGCAAACCAAGAACTTCCAGATGTCCAAGCTGGGCTGAGAAAAGGAAGAGGAACTAGACATCAAATTGCCAAAAACCACTGGATTATCTAGAAATCAAGTGGAGTTCAGAAAATCACCTCATACTGTTCCTCGACTAGGCTAAAGCCTTTGACTGTGTGGACAATGAAAAAGTATGGAAAGCTCTTAGAAAGATGGGAATAGTAGACCATACTACCTGTCTCTTGAGAATCCTGGGTGCAGGTCAAAAGGAAACAGAACCCTATATAGAACAACTGATAGGTC
Source organism: Aepyceros melampus (assembly GCA_006408695.1). NCBI lineage: Eukaryota > Metazoa > Chordata > Mammalia > Artiodactyla > Bovidae > Aepyceros > Aepyceros melampus. The sequence continues at coordinate 75,130 of SJXQ01008224.1, read as the reverse complement.
AAGATTGAGAAAGGAGTATGACAGGGCTGTCTTCTGTCACCCTGTCTGTTTAATCTATATGCTAAGAACATCTTGAGAAATCCCAGGCTGAATGAGTTACAAGCAAGGATCAAGATAGGTGGGAGAAACATCAACAACCTCAGATACATGGATGATATCACTCTAATGGCAGAAAATGAAGAGGAACTAAAGAGCCTCTTGATGAGGGTGAAGGAGAGCATGAAAGAGCTGGCTTAAGACTAAATATTTAAAAAACAAAGATCATAAAAGAAAAAGATCATGGCATCTGGCCCCATTACTGCATGGCAAATAGAAGGGGAAAAGGTGGAAGTAGTGACAGATTTCCTCTTTTTGGGCTTCAAAATCACTGTGGATGGTGACTGCAGCCATGAAATCACAGGATGATTGCTTCTTGGCAGGAAAGTGATGACAAAACTAGACAGGGTGTTGAAAAGCAGAGACATCACTCTGCGACAAAGGTTCATAGAGTCAAGGCTATGGTCTTCCAAGTGATTACATACGGTTGTGAGATTTGGGCTGTAAAGAAGTCAGAGCACCAAAGAACCTGTGCCCTCTAACTGTTGTGCTGGAGAGGACTCTCGAAAGTCCCACGGACAACAAGAAGATCAAACCAGTCAATCTTAAAGGAAATCAATCCTGAATATTCACTGGAAGGATGGATACTGAACCAGAAGCTCCAATATTTTGGTCATCTATGGGGAACAGTTGACTCACTGGAAAAGTCCCTGATACTGGGAAAGTTTGAGGGCAGAGGAGAAGAGGATGTCAGGGGATGAGATGGCTGGGCGGCATCAGGGATGCAATGAACATGAACTTGGCGAACTCCAGAAGATGGTGAGGGACAAGGAGGCCTGGAGTGCTGCAATCCATGGGGCTTCAAAGAGTCACACAGGACTGGGCAACTAAACAACAACAAAAGCTGCCCAGGCTACATTGTTCCCAATCAGATTCATCAGTAATAAAGCTTATATTTGGGTTGTAACACATGTCAAGGGGGATGTGTCAAAGGTTGCAGATGCTAAGCTGGACTTGTTTGAAAGGAGTGGGAAAGGACCGGCAGCAGGTGTGAGTGGATGGTGTCAGTGAACTTGTAGAGGAAATGGTTCAGGTGGTCCAATTTATAAAGCCACACACTTTCTTTTGGGCTTTCGAAAGACAGGTGGCACTAGTGATAAAGAATCTGCCTGCCAAAGCAAGGGATGCAACAGACAGGTTCATCCCTGGTGGTGAAGATCCCCTGGAGAAGGAAATGGGAAACCACTCTAGTATTCTTGCCTGGAAAATTCCGTGGACAGAGGAGACTTGTGGGTTATAGCCTGTGGGTCACAAAGACTCAGATAAGATTGTGCCCACACATACATATACACACATACTTTTTTTTTAATCCAGAAGAAAGCAGAAGTTACAGAAGTGGCTACAATTCAGGACAGGGCAAGATAAAACATGATGAAGACTTCCCTGGGAGTTCAGTGGACAGGAATCCACCTGTCAATTCAAGGGACACTGCTTCAAATCCTGGTCAGGGAAGATCCAACATGCCACAGAGCAACTGACCCCTTGCCCCACAACTACTGAGCCTGTGCTCTCGAGTCCATGTTCTGCAATATAAGAGAAGCCACCACGATGAGAATCTGGTGCCCAGGAACTAGAGAGTAGCCTCCACTCCCTACAACTAGAGAAAGCCTGTGCACAGCAAGGAAGACCCAGCACATGCAAAAATAAATAAAGTCAACAGGAGGAGAAGAGAGCAGGCCAGCTTCTCTGACTAAAAAGCAGTGCAGAGATGGACTAGGGAATCTATACAAAAGCCAAATGGGAAGTAAAGCCTCGTAGTCACTTACAGACGACTAACTGAGCTCTCTATCCCAGGTTCCCCTGTGGGTGCTACAAAGCGGGAGCCACGAACAGGCATTTTTACAGTTTTAGTTGTTGGTTTAGCAGATATTAATGGGGTTCACCATAATCCCTGGAGAAAATCATGTTAGGGCAGAAGCAGATTCACATGGGTAGTAGAGTAGGTGTGGACACTTTGGTCAGACATGGGCGAGGAAAGCCCAAAGAATGCACCAAGCAAGGGTCTAGCATGTTGACTTCTGCTGTCATCCATACACAAGTGGAAACTCATGAATTAAACAGATCCATCTGAGAGTCTGACCTTAGGGCAGAAGGAGAGTCAGTGGGACATCTAGGTGGCTCTGACTCACACCTCCACAGATGACAGCATGAGGATACTCTCATAACTCCCACTGAGGGGAATGGTCACAGTTTCTCAAGTGCAGAAATACTGGAGTTCAGGGATGTGCAGGCTTCACTGGATTCAGTCATGCCTGGCTGCTCTCTGCTATGGCTGCACCCATCTCCACTCCTACCATATCCTGTGACCTTTGTGGGTTTCCTCTTCTATAACTAGCCTATTTGTATCCTTGCCAATTTCTACAAATTACAATTGCAGTTATCTTCTTGATGATCAGCAGGATATGAAAAATATCACTATATTCTTGATATTAATCTGTCATGGTCTGAAAACAATGTTTAGGAAGTACTTCTCCATTCCATGCTCATAAGGATATTTTCTTAAAATTTTTATAGTAGCTTTATTTATTTGATAACTCAGGCAACATTTTTGCTGGGCACCATTCTAGGTCTCCATGTAGGTTACAAGCTAGCCAGGAAAGACTGTCAAGAGATGAAAAAAAAAAATGAAGGAGAACCAGATGGTGGAGGAGTAGGTGGACATGGACTACATCTCTCTCCATGGATACATCAGGAATACACCTTCAGACCCAGAAGTGCATGAAGAACACCAACTGAGGATAGACAGGAGTACCTGACCAGCAGAAAAGAGTATATAGAACTATGCAAAACTCAGTAGGATGAAAGAGCTAGGGGGAAAAACAGGAGTGTTAGTAGGATTAGAACTGCTCTCTGGGTGGGGGAACTGATGCATGGGCCCGAACCCCACATCAGGGCAATTATCTGAGTCAGAGGAGAAACGTTTAATGCTGAGAGTGAAACAACTGATCTGTGGCAGCCTAAATGGAATGAGAATCAGACAGTCCTTGCTACCACCATAGATAGCCTGGACAGGGACACACATCCCCTGGAAGGCACAGCACAAAAAAGAAATCTATAGGCCAATATCATTGATGAACATAGATGCAAAAATCCTCAACAAAATTTTAGCAAACAGAATTCAGCAACACATCAAAAAGCTCATACACTATGATCAACTTGGGTTTATTCTAGGGTTGCAAGGATTCTCAAAATATGCAAATAAATCAATGTGATACACCACACTAACAAATTGAAAGATAAAAACCATATGATAATCTCAATAGATGTAGAAAAAGACTTTGACAAAATTAACCACTCATTTATGATGAAAATTCTTCAAAAAATGGGCATAGAAGGAACCTACCATAACATAGTAAAGGCTATATATTATAAGCTTAAAGCAAACATTATTCTCAATGGTGAAAAACTGAAAGCATTCCCCCTAAGATGAGGAACAAGACAAGGATGTCCACTTTTACCAGTATTATTCAACATAGTTTTGGAAGTCCTAGTGACAGCAATCAGAGAAGAAAAAGAAATAAAAGGGATTCAGATCATAAAAGAAGAAGTAAAGCTCTCGCTGTTTGCTGATGACATGATATCGTACACAGAAAACCCTAAAGACAATATCAGAAAATTACTAGAGCTAATCAGTGAATTTAGCAAAGTAGCAAGATACAAAATCAATACAGAAATCACTTGCATTTCTATATACTAGCAATAGAAAATTAGAAAGAGAAATTAAGGAATCAATCCCATGCATCATTGAAACAGAAAGAAATATCTAGGAATAAACTTACCTAAGGAGACAAAAGAAGTGCACACAGAAAATTATAAGACACTAATGAAAGAAATCAAAGATGACAGAAACAGAAGTTTCCTGGGTAGGAAGAATCCATATTGTGAAAATTGCTATACTACCAAACGCAATCTACAGATTCAATGCAATCCCTATCAAATTATGAATGACATTTTTTAGATATAAATTTATTTATTTTAATTGGAGGTTAATTACTTTACATTCACAGAACTAGAACAAAAAATTTCACAATTCATATGGAAATACAAAAGACTCCAAGTAGCCAAAGCAGTCTTGAGAAAGCAATGGAGTTGGTGGAATCAACCTTCCTGACTTCAGGTTATACTACAAAGATACAGTCATTAAGACAGCACGGTACTGGCACAAAAACAGAAATATAGACCAATGGAACAAAATAGAAAGCCCAGAATAAGCCCATGCACCTATGGGTACCTTATTTTTTTGCGAGGGAGTTAAGAATATACAATGGGGCAAAGACAACTTGACAGCTACATGTAAAAGAATGAAATTAGAACACTTCCTAACACCACACACAAAGATAAACTCAAAATGTGTTAAAGAACTAAATGGAAGACCAGAAACTATAAAACTCTTAGATGAAAACATAGGCAGAACACTCAATGACATAAATCAAAGCAAGATCCTTTATGATCCACCTCCTAGAGTAATGGAAATAAAAACAAAGTAAGCAAGTGGGACCTAATTAAACTTAAAAGCTTTCGCACAGCAAAGGAAACACTAAGCAAGTTGAAAAGACACCCCTCAGAGTGGGAGAAAATAATAACAAATGAAACAACTGACAAAGGATTAATTTACAAAATATACAAGCAGCTCATGCAACTCAATACCAAAAAAACAAACAACCCAATCAAAAAGTGGGAAAAAAGACCTTAACAGACATTTTTCCAAAGAAGACATACAGGTGACTAACAAACACATGAAAAGATGCTCAACATCACTCATTATTAGAGAAATGCAAATCAACACTACAATGAGATATCACCTCATACCAGTCAGAATGGCCATCATCAAAAAGGCTGTAGACAATAAATGCTGGAGAGGGTGTGGAGAAAGGGAACACTATTGCACTGATGTAACTGATACAGCTACTATGGAAGACAGTATGGAGATTCTTTTAAAAACTAGAAATAAAGCCATCATATGACCCGACAATCCCACTCCTAGGCATATACCCTGAAGAAACCAAAATTGAAAAAGACACATGTGTCCCATCATTCATTGCAACCATTTACAATAGCTAGAACATGGAAGGAACCTAGATGTCCATCAAATGGATAAAGAAATTGGGGTAAACATACACAATGGAATATTAATCAGCAATAAAAAGGAATGCCTTTGAGTCAGTTCCAATTCTAATTTGGATGAACCTAGAACCTATTATACAGAGTGAAGTAAGTCAGAAAGAGAAAAGAAATATCATATTTTAACATATATATGTGTGTATATATATGTACATATGTATATATACACACAGGATCTAGAAAAATGGTACTGAACAATTTATTTACAGGGCAGCAACTGAGAAACAGATAAAGATTAGAGTTTTGGACATGGGGAGAGGGGAGGAGAGGGTCAGATGTATGGAAAGGATAACACGGAAATGTATATAATCATGTGAAAAATAGATCCGTTCTGTTCAGTCGCTCAGTTGTGTCTGACTCTTTGTGACCCCATGAATCGCAGCACGCCAGGCCTCCCTGTCCATCACCAACTCCTGGAGTTCACTCAAACTCACGTCCATTGAGTCCGTGATGCCATCCAGCCATCTCATCCTCAGTCGTCCCCTTCTCCTCCTGCCCCCAATCCCTCCCAGCATCAAGGTCTTTTCCAATGAGTCAACTCTTTGCATGAGGTGGCCAAAGTACTGGAGCTTCAGTTTTAGCATCATTCCTTCCAAAGAAATCCCAGGGTTGATCTCCTTCAGAATGGACTGGTTGGATCTCCTTGCAGTCCAAGGGACTCTCAAGAGTCTTCTCCAACACCACAGTTCAAAAGCATCAATTCTTCTGCGCTCAGCNCACCTCATGCGAAGAGTTGACTCATTGGTAAAGACCCTGATGCTGGGAGGGATTGGGGGCAGGAGGAGAAGGGGACGACCATGGATGAGATGGCTAGATGGCATCACTGACTCAATGGATGTGGGTCTGAGTGAACTCTAGGAGTTGGTGATGGACAAGGAGGCCTGGCGTGCTGCGATTCATGGGGACGCAGAGTTGGACACGACTGAGCGACTGAACAGAAGGAGGTTGGTCATAACTTTCCTTCCAAGGATTAAGCGTCTTTTTATTTCATGTCAGTAGTCACCATCTGCAGTGATTTTGGAGTCCAGAAAACTAAAGTTAACCACTGTTTCCCCATCTATTTCCCATGAAGTAATGGGACCAGATGCCATGATCTTCGTTTTCTGAATGTTGAGCTTTAAGCCAACTTTTTCACTCTCTTCTTTCACTTTCATCAAGAAGCTCTTTAGTTCTTCTTCACTTTCTGCCATAAGGTTGGTGTCATCTGTGTATCTGAGGTTGTTGGTATTTCTCGTGGCCATCTTGATTCCAGCCTGTGTTTCCTCCAGCCCAGCGTTTCTCATGATGAACTCTGTGTATCAGTTAAATAAGCAAGGTGACAATATACATCCTTGATGTACTCCTTTTCCTATTTGGAACCAGTCTGTTGTCCCATTTCTAGTTCTAACTGTTACTTCCTGATCTGCATACAGGTTTCTCAAGAGACAGGTCAGGTGTTGTGGTATTCCCATCTCCTTCAGAATTTTCCACAGTTTATAGTGATCCACATAGTTGCCATTTCCTTCTCCAATGCAGGAAAGTGAAGTCGCTCAGTCATGTCCCACTCTTAGCGACCCCATGGACTACAGCCTTCCAGGCTCCTCTGTCCATGGGATTTTCCAGGCAAGAGTACTGGAGTGGGGTGCCATTGCCTTCTCCACATTAACACTAGTAGCTCCATTATTTGTGTGTTATGGACAATGCAACACAATGTATATTTTGCTCTTTAAACAGCTCCTCAAAGTAGTAGTTGGATTGTCTAGGAAAAAAAAAAAGATATCCATGGGATTTTCCAGGCAAGAGTACTGGAGTGGGGTGCCATTGCCTTCTCCACATTAACACTAGTAGCTCCATTATTTGTGTGTTATGGACAATGCAACACAATGTATATTTTGCTCTTTAAACAGCTCCTCAAAGTAGTAGTTGGATTGTCTCAGGAAAAAAAAAAAGATAAATAAATGCGAGCTAATTACAGCCTATCTCCTTTTTGTTGTTGTTGTGTCTGAAGTTTATTCAAAATAGTGCAGCACTGTAGAAAGTTTCAAACAACTCCACGTGGTGTTTGGAAATTTATCCCAAAAATAGGCTGAGTGCCCTGCAGATTGGACAGACTGCCAAAGTCCAAGAGCTTCAGTGTTTCCTTAGTGTCAGGATCTATTAATATTTCAGTGATCTCCTGATCCAGACTGAAATCTCAGCACATAATTATCCCTCTTCTCTTTCTCTTCCTCCTGCAGCTTGATGGAGATACCTCTCACTGAGTCCCTCTAAATCCACTTCCTCAGATGTTTGACAAAGCCTGTGATCTTGTTGCGGAGCTTCTTGTTGGGAATAATGGCAGTCTCCTCACACACACGCTTACTGGTGTGGGATTATTGCCCAAGCTTGTACAGTACTTCTCAGTGATGACCCAAGCTGCCTTCTTATTGGTTTTGGTGTGAATGTGACCCATATTGGCAGGTTTTTGGTACAAGAACTCACCCTACATCCTTTCTAAGCCCTAAACCAATTGTGGAGTAAACATAGGTATCTGTGTTTGTACATGCATGCTCAGGTGCTTCAGTTATGTCTAATTTTTTGCAACCTCATATGAACCATAGCATCATCTTTCAGGATTTGAAACAGCTCAGCTGGAATTCCATCACCTCCACTAGCTTTGTTCGTAGTGATGTTTTAGAGCATTCTTTGGCATTGCCTTTCTTTGGAATTGGGATGAAAACTGACCTTTTCCAGTCCTGTGGCCACTGCTGAGTTTTCCAGATTTGCTGGCATATTGAGTGTAGCACTTTCACAGCATCATCTTTCAGGATTTGAAACAGCTTAACTGGAATTCCATCACCTCCACTAGCTTTGTTCGTAGTGATGCTTTCTAAGGCCCACTTGACTTCACATTCCAAGATGTCTGGCTCTAGATTAGTCATCACATCATCATGATTATCTGGGTCATGAAGATCTTTTTTGTACAGTTCTTCCGTGTATTCTTGCCACCTCTTCTTAAATATCTTCTGCTTCTGTTAGGTCCAGACCATTTCTGTCCTTTATCGAGCCCATCTTTGCATGATAATAGATAGCCAATGGGAATTTGCTGTATGGCTCAGGAAACTCAAACAGGGGCTCTGTATTAATCTAGAGGGGTGGGATGGGGAGGCAGATGGGAGGGAAGTTCAAGAGGGAGGGGATATATGTCTGCCTATGGCTGATTCATGTAGAGGTTTGACAGAAAACAACAAAATTCTATAAAGCAATTATCCTTCAATAAAAAAAATAAAAAATGTGAGAAAAAGAAACCCCAAAACAACTACACTATGTAACCCATGGGAAGATGGTGAGAACTCTGGTAGGAAGTGCAACAAGAGAAAGGAGAGGGGGCATTTGGAGAAGTGGTTTCCCATTTTCAACTGGGTGGTTGGGGTCAGCTTCATTGTGAAGCAGAGACTGAGTGAGGACTTGAGGGGGAGCATGAGGAGACCGGTGTGGCTGGAACAGAGTGGGTGAAGAGAAGAGCAGCAGGACGGGGGGCCGAGAGCTGACAGGGAGTGGATGTGGAGGTCTCAGGGGACATGCTGAGGGCTTGTGCTCACAGTGAAGTGGGAGGTGGTGGAGGGTGCTGTGTGTTGAATTGTGTCCCCTAGTAAAAAAAAAAAAAAAAAAACTTTTGAAGTCCAAACCCCTGGAGCCTGTGGATTGACTTGATTTGGAATTGGGTTTTGCAGTTATAATTAGTTGAGGTCACACAACATTACAGTGGACATAATCCAATGACTGTTACGTTTATAAGAAAGCCATGTGAATTCACACACACAGAGGCTGTGTGAAGACAGAGGAAGAGTTGGAGTGAAACGTCTACAAGGCAGAGAAGGCCAGACGCTGCAGGCCACCACCAGAAGCTATGAGAGAGGCCTGGAACTGATTCCTTCAGTGCCATCAGAAGGAATCAGCCCTGCCAACATCACAGTCTCAGACTCCTGGCCTCCTGAACTGTGAGAGAATAAATTTCTCTTGTCTTAAGGCATCTCCTTTGTGGTACTTTATGATGGAAGGCCCAGGAAACTCATACAATTATCAACAGAGTAGTGATATAATCTGACTGATATTTTTGATTCATGAAGTCCGGGTTCATATTATTTGTATTGTTTTACATGCTTATTGATATTGACTTCATACATGAAAGACTTGCCTACTGAAAGGTCACAAAGTTCTTATCTGAGTCTTAATTTTTTATCCTTTTAGCTTTTGCCTGTAGAGCTCTGAGTGTTTGAACATAATCTTTGTGAATGTCTGAAGGTAAGTATGCAAGGCAATGGAGGTTTGTTTTTCCACATACGGATATTCCACAACCATTTGTTCAACAAAAGACTATCCCCCCTCCATTGAATCACTAGACTCCTCTGCCGAATATCCACTGACCACATATATATGTCTGGAAATGCTTCTGGACTGTCAGTCCTATCCCATGAATCTGCAGCTCCAGTACTGGACATGTAGAGTAAGTTATGAAATTAGGCTGCATTAGTCTTTTCATTTTGTGCAGAGCCACAATTGTTCAGGCTATCATCAGGCTTCTGTTCTCGCATAAATTTCAGTATCAGCTCATCAGAGATTTCTCTGGTTGTCCAGTGGTTGAGACTCTACTTGCCAATGCAGGGAACACAGGTTCAATCCCTGCTCCAGTAAGAGCCCACAAGGTGCAAGGCAACTAAGCCTAAGCACCACAACCCCTGAGCTGCGCTCTAGAGCCTGCCAGCTGCAAATACTGAAGCCAGAGCCTGTGCTCCGTAACAAGAGAAGTCATTGCAAAGAGAAGCTTATCTGCTGCAACTAGAGCATAGTCCCTACTCACCACAAATAGAAAAATCCCATGTGTGCAGCAGCAAAGACCCAGCCCAGCCAAAATTACATAAACAAACAAACAAATGAATATTTTTTAAGAAGAATCTGCCTCACAATGCAGGGGACATTGCTTTGATCTCTGGTCAGAGAACTAAGATCCTACGTGCAGTGGAGCAACTACTGAGACGGCATCGCGACTGGAGTGTCTGTGTACTGCAACAAAAGATCCTGCATGACACAGTGAAGTTTTCACATTCCCCAAATAAGACTCGATGTAGTGAAATAAAGAAAGAAAATATTTGTTTAAGAAATCAGGTCATCAATTTCTAAAAAATATTTGCTTGCATTTTGATGGACTCTACAGATGAGTTTGGGGGATATTGAGCCCTGAACAGTATAAATTTTTCTCAGCAGACATGATTGAAGAACATGCATGTGATCTATCTCTGCATTTTTAGGTCTTCTTCAATTTCTCCCATGGCTTTCACACACACATTTGTGTGACAAATTTTCTTAAATGTACCCCAATGTTTCATAAACAGCAAGGATCCCTGTGTGTCTCAATCCAACTAGGAAAAGTGGTACTGCAAATGAGAAGTTATGAAGCCAGAAAAGATGCAGGCTGGACCACGTGGGACTTTTCAGGCCACTGAAAGACTGTGGCTTCAACTCTGACTGAGAGGGAGCCAGCTGGAGGGTTTGGAAAGAAGTAATTACAGGACCTGACAGGTATTAAAGCAAACTAGCAGCTTCAGCAGTCCATGTATGGGGTGCAAGTAGCTGAATGATTCCAAGTTTGCTGACTAAAGAAAGGAGAATTAGACGACAGTCGCATCCCCCTGGTGAACTGGCTTCACAATTCAGGGCCAGTTTGGGGAGCATTGTCTAGGAAGGGTCGTCCCCAGTGCCCCTTCTCAGGTTTTGCCCTTTCCTCCAGCTATCCCCTGTAAACTCTCCACTCCCGCTTTGGTGATTTACCCACAAAAACTCTCATTTGTCTCCTTTTATACCATATGGTTGGTGGTTTCTTAGCTAAGTGCCAATCCCTTAGCAAGAAAATTAAGTAATATGCAAAACTGTGGTACCTCAATTCAATAATAGTGAATACTTTGCTATTGCAAGTGAAAAAAGGAACAAATCAACAACAAAAACCACCTTGGTTTAAGCCAAAGGGAGAATTTCTGGGTCTGTGTAACTACAAGGTAAAGAGGTAGTTCTGTCTTCAGGCAGGGCTGGATCCAGCATTTGGTTCCCTGAGATCTGCCTTCTTGCTCCAGCTCCCCCTCTGTCCCTTGCCAGCCTGCCTCCCCCACAGCTCCCAAACTGTCATTGGTTGGATGATATCAACACAGCTGGAGGAAAGCAGTGTTCCAACTGGCCTGGCTGAGCCATCTGCCCACTCCTGGAATCAGAGGTGAAGTCAGCAATAAACATAATGGGTGAGAGAAAAGGAAAGGAGTGATTTCCCAGGGTGACAGGAGGATACCAGAACCAAGAGAAGGAAAATGGATGCCAGGTGATTAAATCCACTGATGTCCTCAACGGTGGTATAGACTTTTCATCAAATTCAAAATCAATTTCTAATGTTATTTTTTTTAAGTGAGATAGGAAAGATTCTTCATTCATGGGAGCATGGGCCCTGCTGCAGACCCCCTTATCAGCTTCTGTCCCCTGACTCTGGGGGTCCACATCCACTTTTGGGGGAGTCCTCTTCCTAACATTCCCTCACAAATCTTTGCTGAATTAAAGTTTCTAAGTAAGTGTTTTTTCAAGGGGGAAATGGAGCAGACCATTATTTTCCAAAGCAAAATCATTTCAAAAGTCATGATTCTTTGTGAAGATATTTAATCAATGTGGAAATCTAAATATTGATATTTTTCCCCTAATGTCCAGTGATGACATTGGCAGTTAAGGGGTGCTCATTCTTGGAGGTTTACTTGCACTGCCCCACATGTTCATATGGTTGGAATGTACTGAAAGACAGGAATATGCCAGACCCAGAATTCTGCAATTTGCTTTCATCTCTTTCAGTATTATTTCCCAGCTATCTGGTTTGCTCTCTGATTGTCATATGTTATTCCAGCAGGATGAACTCACCATGGTTTTTACTCAACATTTCCCCCTGTATTTACATTCTACCAATTTTTCACAATGACCAAACAATGCATTAAATAATACTGTGGTTGATTTTGCCTTGCTCATATATACAAGAATTTTCCTATGATAAATTAACAAAAGAGGGTCAAAGGATATGTGCATCTTAAAATGTAATAGAAAGTGCCAATCAAATGTCCAGATAGATTTTACTACCACTCTGATACTGTATAAGGGTCCTTGTTTTGGCTTCCAGTGGCTTCCTGGTGATCCAGTGGTATAGAGTCTGCCTGCCAATTGAGGGCACATAGGTTCAATCCCCAGGCCAGGAAGATCCCACATGCCCAGGGCAACTAAGCTTGTGTGCCACAACTACTGAGCTCACCATGATCTACAGTCTGTGTTCCTCAACAAGAGAAACCTCTGTAATGAGAAACCTGAAAACAGCAATTAGAGAGTAGCCCCCTCTGGCTCCAAGTAGAGAAAACCTGCACACAGTTAACAACATGTGGCACAGCCAAAAATAAAGAATCTTCATAAATAAAACTTTTAAAGAGCCCCTGTTTCCAGCTATAGCCTTCTCAGACATTGAAGATTTCAGTTAGTTAAGTTCATCCTACACTAAGATATGCTCTGTTCCTACAGAACCCATTTTAAAAAGTAAGATCAAAAGGATCAAACTGTTTCCAAGCAACTTAACAGGATTCGAGAATAAAGCTCAAGAATAAGTTTAGGAATAGAAAAATATCAAGTATGGAAGGGAAATTTGATATTGCTTCACATCCAATCTAAAATTGCCAGGAGGCAAAGAAGCAAGAAATTCTTATCCATTATCACAGAAATCAGTGTGCTGTTGTTCAGTCACTAGTCATGTCTAACTCTTTGGGACCCCATGAACTGCAGCCCTCCAGTCTTCCCTGTCCTTCACCATCTCCCGGAACTTGCTTAAACTCATGTCCATTCAATCGTGATACCATCCAACCATCTCATCCTCTGTCGTTCCCTTCTCCTCCTGCCTTCAATCTTTCTCAGCATCAGTCTCTTTGCCATTGAGTTGGCTCTTCATATCAGGTGGCCAAAGTGTTGGAGATTTCATCTCAACAAAAATCAGTTAAAATGCATAAACTGGAAAGGAAGAAAGAAATGTGCATTTATTTACAGACAAAATGATTGTCTTAAGTAGGAAGTTCAATGGGATCTACAAAAGAGCTATTACAATTAGTTAGTGAGTTTATGAAGGTTTCAGGATACAAGGATACTCTTGAGAGTGGCTTGAACTGCAAAGGAGATCAAAGCAGTCAATCCCAAAGGAAATCAGTCCTGAATATTCACTGGAAGGACTGATACTGAAGCAGAAGCTTCAACACTTCAGCCAGCAGATGCAAAAAGCTGACTCATTAGAAAAGACCATGATGCTGAAAAAGATTGAAGGCAAAAGGAGAAGGGGACCATAGAAGATGAGATGGTTAGATAGCACCAGCAACTCAGTGGACATGAATTTGAGCAAATTCCAGGAGACAGTGCGTCTCAGAGCCCGGTGTGTTACAGTCCATGGGGTTGCAAAGAATCGACTGGACACAACTTAAGAGACTGAAAACAACAACATTCTAGTATTTTATGTATAAATGTAACTATAAAACTGAGAAAATATTCCAAAATCAATACTGAATGGCAGTACACAACTTTCTTATTCTCCCACTTCTTTTTTTTAAATTCACTCATGATCATTTATTGGCTATAGTGAGTTCCAGGCACACAATGAATATGAAAGAATCAGAGAAATATTGTGCTCATCACATAATAATATATATAAACTGATACACACAAAGACCATGGAAATGTCCTGCTGATGGTATAAATTGAGAACCATGCCAGAAATCCAGGAGGAGAATACCTCTCCTTGGGGATGCTGGGAAGACTGTGGTGGAGGTGATGTTTGAGTCTTTTAAAAATTTTTTCTGTTTATTTATTTTCCTTTACAATATTGTATTGGTTTTGCCATACATTGACTTGAATCTTCCATGGGTGTACATGTGTTCCCCATCCTGAACCCCCCTCCCACCTCCCTCCCTATCCCATCCCTCTGGGTCATCCCAGTGCACCAGCCTTAAGAACCCTGTATCATGCTTCAAACCTGGACTGACGATTCATTTCACATATGATAATTCACATATTTCAATGCCCTTCTCCCATATCATACCACCCTCGCCCTCTCCCATGGAGTCCAAAAAACTGTTCAATACATCTGTGTCTCTTTTGCTGTATCACATACAGGGTTATAGTTACCAACTTTCTAAATGACACATATATGCATTAGTATACTGTATTGATGTTTTTCTTTTTGGCTTACTTCACTCTGTATAATAGGCTCTAGTTTCAACTATTTCATTAGAACTGATTCAAATGTATTCTTTTTAATGGTTGAGTAATATTCCATTGTGTATGTGTACCACAGCTTTCTTATCCATTCATCTGCTGCTGGAGATCTAGGTTGATTCCATGTCCTGGCTATTATAAACAGTGCTGCAATGAACATTGGGATACACATGTCTCTTTCATAGAAGGAAAGAAATCTTAAAAATTAGGGCAGAAATAAATGCTAAAGAAAAATAGGAGACCATAGCAAAAATCAGCAAAACCAAAAGCTGGCTGTTTGAGAAGTTAAATAAAATTGACAAACCATTAGCCAGACTCATCAAGAAACAAAGGCAGAAAAATCAAATCAACAAAATTAGAAATGAAAATGGAGAGATCACAGCAGACAACACAGAAATACAAAGGATCATAAGAGACTATTATCAGCAACTATATGCAAATAAAATGGACAACTTGGAAGAAATGGGCAAATTCTTAGAAAAGTACAACTTTCCAAAACTGAACCAGGAAGAAATAGAAAATCTTAACAGACCCTCACAAACATGGAAATTGAAACTGTCATCAGAAATCTTCCAACAAACAAAAGCCCAGGACCAGACGGCTTCACAGCTGAATTCTATCAAAAATTTAGAGAAGAACTAACACCTATCCTACTCAAACTCTTCCAGAAAATTGCAGAGGAAGGTAAACTTCCAAACTCATTCTATGAGGCTACCATCACCCTAATACCAAAACCTGACAAAGATGCTACAAAAAAAGAAAACTACAGGCCAATATCACTGATGAACATAGATGCAAAAATTCTTAACAAAATTCTAGCAATCAGAATCCAAGAACACATTTAAAAGACCATACATCATGACCAAATGGGCTTTATCCCAGGGATGGAAGGATTCTTCAATATCCACAAATGAATCAATGTAATACACCACATTAACAAATTGAAAGATAAAAGTCATATGATTATCTCAATAGATGCAGAGAAGGCCTTTGACAAAATTCAACATCCATTTATGATAAAAACTCTCCAGAAAGCAGGAATAGAAGGAACATACCTCAACATAATAAAAACTATATATGACAAACCCACAGCAAACATTATCCTCAATGGTGAAAAATTGAAAGAATTTCTCCTAAAGTCAGGAACAAGACAAGGGTGCCCACTCTCACCACTACTATTCAACATAGTTTTGGAAGTTTTGGCCACAGCAATCAGAGCAGAAAAAGAAATAAATGGAATCTAGATTGGAAAAGAAGTAAAACTCTCACTGTTTGCAGATGAAATGATCGTCTACATAGAAAACCCTAAAGACTCCACCAAAAAATTACCAGAGCTAATCAATGAATACAGTAAAGTTGTAGGACATAAAATTAACAGAGAAATGCCTTGCATTCCTATACACTAACAATGAGAAAACAAAAATAGAAATTAAGGAAACAATTCCATTCACCATTGCAACGAAAAGAAAAAAATACTTAGGAATATATCTACCTAAAGAAACAAAAGATCTATATATAGAAAAATATAAAACACTGGTGAAAGAAATCAAAGAGGAACAAATAGATGAAGAAATATATCATGTTCATGGATCAGAAGAATCAATATAGTGAAAATGAGTATACTATCCAAAGCAATCTATAGATTCAATGCAATCCCTATCAAGCTACAAATGGTATTTTTCAGAGAACTAGAAAAAAATAATTTCACAATTTGTATGGAAATATAAGAAACCTCGGATAGCCAAAGCAATCTTGAGAACTAAGAATGGAACTGGAGGAATCAACCTGCCTGACTTCAGGCTCTACTACAAAGCCACAGTCATCAAGACAGTATGGTACTGGCACAAAGACAGAAATATAGATCAATGGAACAAAATAGAAAGCCCAGAGATAAATCCACACACCTATGGACACCTTATCTTTGACAAAGGAGGCAAGAATATACAATGGCATAAAGACAATCTCTTTAACAAGTGGTGCTGGGAAAACTGGTCAACCACTTGTAAAAGAATGAAATTAGAACACTTTCTAACACCATACACAAAAATAAACTCAAAATGGATTAAAGATATAAATGTAAGACCAGGAACTATTAAACTCCTAGAGGAAAACATAAGCAAAACACTCTCCAACATAAACCACAGCAGGATCCTCTATGACCCATCTCCCAGAATATCAGAAATAAAAGCAAAAATGAACAAATGGGACCTAATTAAAATTAAAAGCTTCTGCCCAACAAAGGAAACTATTCTCCCACTTCTTACACTGTTTTCACTTATGTTGTACTCCTTGAATACCTGGATCGCAGAACCTCTCCCCCTACTGAAAGATACATGCAGTATGAGGAAGTGCAGAAGGTAAGGTAAAGTCAGAGACAGCTCAGTTTTACTTTCTGCAGTTAACAATCACCAAACAAACTATGTGGACCCTGAGCCCCCAAGGAACACCACAGGCACAAGATGAAGCCCAATGAAATGACTGCAGAAAGCAATGCCTTAGGGAAGGACACTTGAGGCTAGGGCAGATAGGCTAGTTTTAAGCCCCCTTTCCGTGCTGAGGCTTAGCAAAAAGGGAGGAGTGGGGCACAAAGTGCTGCAAGGTCCACATCACCAGGAAAAGCTGGTCCAGACAGAAGGTGATGGACGTCTGGAGAAGGCCATGGTCTTCAGCAGGCAATTGGCTAAAAGGGAGGTAACATGAAATTCAAGTCTCGGCGGAGGAGAAGAGAAGCATGTTCTCCCTCTGTCCCCGCACACCGATAAGCCCAGAGCACCACACTTCTCCTTTAGGCTTAACCCGCCATTTGTCTCCTCCTGGGCCAAGACTGGCCCTGGCCACCACCCACCATACCCTCCCTGGCCCCGGCCCCCTTTAGAACTGGCAGAACCAACAGGTGGCCATTAACACTGAGCTCCTTCTGAACTGGTGCTCGAAGTGGAGTACTTTGAGACAGGAAGTTGCAGGCGATCTTTGCCTGAGTGAGCGATGCAAAAGGCACAGTGAGGCTGCTGGTGGAGACACGGTTAAGGCACCATCCACACTAGTCATTTTGCCTGTACCTCAGGCTCCTTGCTCATGGAGAACTGCCTTCTCCCACAAGGCTGCCGTCAGACACCCTGGATATCACCGCCTGACCCTCTGGATCCCTTCAGGTTGCTTTACCTCACCACCATCCACACTAGTCATTTTGCCTGTGCATCAGGCTCCCTGCTCACAGAGCCCTGCCTTCTCCCACAAGGCCACCACCAGACACCCTGTATATCACTGCCCAACCTTCTGGATCCCTTCAGGTTGCTTTTCTTCACCATCATCCCCAGGCACCCAGACCAGCCCGACCTATACTATCCAGCCTCCCAGAGTACCCTCCTCCTACACTTTAGGCCCTGCCACCTGCAACCCCCCAAACCACCCCTAGCCCACACCCTGACCCCCAAGGCTGCCCAGCCAACCGGGGCTCCTGGAATAGGATACAACTGGAGAGGTCGGTTACTCAGAACTCTAGTTCCGGGTGCAGCATCTCCACCAGGCCCAGGAGTGTAGGGTGCCCCCGGGATCTGTGGAATGTCACTGGCTGTGCCATCTGACTCTCCTACAGTGCTGGGCCTCTGGGTTCAGCCGGATTGCCAGTGCCACCAGGGACTTCAGGACTGACAGCATCACCAGGGCCAGCTGGGTCGCCAGGGCCATCTTGGCCACCAGCACCACCTGGCATGCTGTGGTCCTCACGTGGCGTGCCCACTGCAAAGGCCACGGCAACTGCATCTTCATCGTCTGCCCTCGTGGCTCCTCCACTGTGTGCCTCGAACCCTCCCTACAGAACCCAGCCCTATAGTGCAAGGCAACTCAGCATCAGCAGAGCGCCTGCACAAACAAATCCTGGTCTTACCTCACAATTGGTTCCCACAGACAATGGGCGTCCCCTACTGAAGCTTCATGTGTTCATGTGCCCTGTCACCCCAATGTGCATGCAGAGACACACCCACGTGGTCTGTGCCCTCTAAGTCAGCCTTGCCTAAGGCCCG
>SJXQ01008224.1:41243-56451 GCA_006408695.1 Aepyceros melampus | reverse complement strand
CTGATAAATGGCTTAGCTGTCGTGAGGGCTTTGAGTGGTGCTACACCCTTAGTGTGGGAGCAGCTCCTCAGTATGAATGCCCAAACAGACCCTGCCCCACTCCTCAGTGCACATGACTATTTCTGGTCTGAGCCTGCAAACCCCAAGTGAACCCCGGTCTCTTTGCACCTCCAAGACTGCACTGCTGCCAACCTGGCCATGCTCATGGATGAGCATCCTGCTGAGCTCAGGTCCTTGTCATTGACTTCTGGAGGGAAGTCGGGCCCCCCTGGGTCAGGGCCAGTGTGTCCATTTGGTGTCCCACACGTAGCTCATGTGCGTATATGTGCTTCTATGTGCGTGAGCACGTGGGCAGGTATATGCACATGGGTGTGTGAGCATGAGTGTCTGTGTCTGCCCGAGAGTGCCCATGCATAGGTACCAGTGCATGGGCGTGTGCCTGTGTGTGTGTGAGACAGCGTGTATACAGGTGCATGCACATAGGCATGTGCATGTGTATGCAGGTGCTTTCACACAGTCATAGGCATGTGTGTGAAAGAGAAAGCAAGCACATGCTCTGGTGTTGCACATCAGTGTGTCTGTGTGTGTGCGTGAGTTTGTCTTCAGGTGAATGAACATGTGTGTGTGCATGAGAGAGAGCACACGGTTCAGGTGCATGCATATGGGCATGTGTGTATGTGTGTGTGGGCACACATGCAGGGCCCCACCCTGGACGCATAAGGCCAGGGATTCAGAGTGGGCTATGTCTGCTCGCCTGGGGAGGGAAGCGGGGACTGCTGTTGGACTCACTGGGGATGTCATGGGGATGTCATGGGGCTCTGGGCACACAGACCACAGGGACTCTAGACTGTGGGCCTCTGACTGCCCCCCCAGAAGCACGGGAAGGACTGGCTGGACCCAAGGGTTGCAGGAGGGGCAGTGACCCCTGGGACACCCCCAGTCTCTTGGCCCTCTGCTGGCACAGACTTCGTGGGTTCACCCTTCCCAGGAACAAAGTCATGCGGCTCTCTGGGAGCCTGGATAGTCAAGTCAACAGGCAAGGTACAGCCGAGGGTGATGGCAGGGCTGGAGTAAGTGTATATTTCTTTCCCTATAACCCTCTGCCCACAATTCAGCAGGGCCAGCTGGTGCATTATAGTGGGGATCTTGGGCTGCCTACCTGGCCTGCTCATGCTGGCCCCCACCCTGCCCTCTGGGATGGACACCACCACTGCAGGGACCTGAGGTGGGCACCCGCCTGGGTGTGGCTCCTACATAAGAGCTTCAGGCTGATGCCCTTTCCACATCTCAAATCCTCCATGTGGGCAGGTTCACTGAACCTGACGTGTCTGTCACGTCCAGTCACGAGATGGCTGAGGGGGCCCTTGAGGGGCTTCCCTCACACCCTGACATGGGCTGGACGGGTGGGGCTGGGTGAGGGCCGGGGTCCAGTGGGGACACACTTACTGTGCTAAAAGCCACTGCAAACATAGCGATAAAGACATCATTTCCAGCGTGGCTGGGGAGCTCTGTGTGGTTGGTCCCCCTCTGCCACCCCACTGTCTGAAGATGCTTTCCCTCCTTTCCCCAGAGGATCTCCTCCTTCCAGCTCAAACACAACCCACTCAAGGAGCCTCTCGGCTTCATCAAAGTATTCGAGTGGAATGCTTCTATCTTTGCCTTTGCTATCTGTGGAGGTTGTAAGGGCAAAACAGAAATTCAAGGGTCTTGTGCCTGAAGACTAGAGACGAGAACGACTCTAGACTCTTTAGAGTCTCTTCCTGAGACTAGAATGATTCCAGCTACTTTTGGTTATCCATTCACCTTGAATGAAGCATTGTTTCAGATGCCTCAAGGTGTAAATGTCTGTAATGCAGATTGGTAAAATTATGTCCTTATTGGAGATTACTCTTCTACACAGTTCTGTGTTACTTTTAGTCTTTGTCTTTCTGTACTGCATTGCTGATTGCTATCTGTGGAGGTTGTAAGGGCAAAACAGAAATTCAAGGGTCTTGTGCCTGAAGACTAGAGACGAGAACGACTCTAGACTCTTTAGAGTCTCTTCCTGAGACTAGAATGATTCCAGCTACTTTTGGTTATCCATTCACCTTGAATGAAGCATTGTTTCAGATGCCTCAAGGTGTAAATGTCTGTAATGCAGATTGGTAAAATTATGTCCTTATTGGAGATTACTCTTCTACACAGTTCTGTGTTACTTTTAGTCTTTGTCTTTCTGTACTGCATTGCTGCTCTTCTGCTCTATGTTGGTTAAACAAACCTGCACCATGATAGTTGAAAGCTTTCCATGACTGACTTTGTAATTACTATTGTTGACACTTTTTGTGGTTGATGTGCACTTCAGCTTGGGTTAAAGCTCTTAAAGATACTAAAATAGCTACCAGTCACTATATTGTCTAGGAACTTAAGCCTTGTAATCTTCAAGAAGTGATGTGTCATTTTGTCTCTGTGACTAGTATTCAGTTCAGTTCAGTTCAGTCACTCAGTTGTGTCCATATCTTTGTGACCCCATGAATCGCAGCACACCAGGCCTCCCTGTCCATCACCAACTCCCGNGGTGTTTGCTATGACCAGTGCATTTTCTTGGCAAAACTCTATTAGTCTTTGCCCTGCTTCATTCTGCATTCCAAGGCCAAATTTGCCTGTTACTCCAGGTGTTTCTTGACTTCCTACTTTAGCATTCCTGTCCCTATAATAAAAAAGGACATCTTTTTTGGGTGTTAGTTCTAAAAAGTCTTGTAGGTCTTCATAGAACCATTCAACTTCAGCTGCTTCAGCGTTACTGGTTGGGGCATAGACTTCGATCACTGTGATATTGAATGGTTTGCCTTGGAGACGAACAGAGATCATTCTGTCGTTTTTGAGATTGTATTCAAGTACTGCATTTTGGACTCTTTTGTTGACCATGATGGCTCTCCATTTCTTCTGAGGGATTCCTGTCCGCAGTAGTAGATATAATGGTCGTCTGAGTTAAATTCACCCATTCCAGTCCATTTTAGTTCACTGATTCCTAGAATGTCGACGTTCACCCTTGCCATCTCTTGTTTGACCACTTCCAATTTGCCTTGATTCATGGACCTGACATTCCAGGTTCCTATGCAATATTGCTCTTTACAGCATCAGATCTTGCTTCTATCACCAGTCACATCCACAACTGGGTATTGTTTTTGCTTTGGCTCTATCCCTTCATTCTGTTTGGAGTTATTTCTCCACTGTTCTCCAGTAGCATATTGGGTACTTACCAACCTGGGGAGTTTCTCTTTTGGTATCCTATCATTTTGCCTTTTCATCCTGTTCATGGGGTTCTAAGGCAAGAATACTGACGTGGCTTGCCATTCCCTTCTCCAGTGGACCACATTCTGTCAGACCTCTCCACCATGACCCACCCGTCTTGGGTTGCCCCACAGGCATGGCTTGATTTCATTGAGTTAGACAAGGGTGTGGTCCTAGTGTGATTAGATTGACTAGTTTTCTGTGAGTATGGTTTCAGTGTGCCTGCCGTCAGATGCCCTCTTGCAACACCTGCCATCTTACTTGAGTTTCTCGTACCTTGGGCGTGGCGTATCTCTTCACGACTGCTCCAGCAAAGCACAGCCACTGCACCTTACCTTGGATGAGGGGTATCTCTTACCACCGCCATTCCTCACCTTCAACGTGGGACAGCTCCTCTAGGCCCTCCTGTGCCTGCACAGCCACCTCTTCAAACAGAGTTCCTGCTTCAGGGATTCTCTGGGAACCAGCCTTACCATCTATTATCTACTTCCTTTAATGGTCCTTTAGTTGACTTGTGATTCCATTGTAACTCAGGCTACATTCCTCAGTTTACTGCTTACCTTCCTAAATCCTGTTTGCCCCTAGCATCCTGAGCTCACTCTCTCTTAAAAAGGCTTCTAGCTATACTGTCTCTAAAAATTCCTAACTTCTATAAGCTACAGTAAAATATGCTAACTTTACAACATTCCTTAAATCTTTAACTTCTAACTATTTTAGTTATCTCTAAGCCCTAAATTCAGTAAACTCCTTTGCCATAAACATTCTCCTCACAAATAGGCTTCAGATAGCAATCCCTCCCATGGCCTCAAGCTGCAGCCTCTGTGCTCATCCTGGAGCACTCTTTTGTCAAAGTCCTTAAACATTAAACAAATGTCAATGACTAACTTTATGAACTATTCTCTGAGCACAGCTGCAGAAGGCTTTGTGCCTTCTCATGCTCCTTTCAAGAACAATAAGCACCTTAATATTCCTTTTCAGTCAACTCAGCCGAGGAGAGGAAAAAACAAGTCAGAATTACAAGGCCTAACTCCAACCCGGTCCGTGCCTGCGGAATGAGGAGAAGGGGCGGGGGCTGTGCCTCCATTTTGTCAGAAATGCCTAACATGGCTCCCGACATGTACCTACCCATCACTCACTTGAAACAGTTATTAACGCATGACTAAATTTTATTTTCTTCCCACCCTGCTACCCACCTCTCCTCTAATTTTGAAACAGATACCAAACATCATGTCAGTTTACCCATAAACATTTCTTATATGTCTCAGACACAGACTCCTCTTTTTAAATTAAAAAAAAATTTTTTTTGGTTGTGCTGGGTCTTCATTGCTGCACATGAGCTTTCTCTAGTTGCAGCGAACTGAGACTACTCTTCACTGGGTGCGTGCCCGCTACAACACGCGGGCTTCAATAGTTGCCGTGTGAGCCCTCAGTATTTGTGGTGCACAGGCTTAGTTGCCCCATAGCACGTAGAATCTTCCTGGATCAGGGATTGAACCCATGTCCACTGCACCGACAGGTCATTTTTAACCATTGGACTATAAGGGAAGTACCTCTTTTTAACTATAAAAATAACACCATCATCACATATAGAAATAAAACATTTCTTAATATCAAATTTTCTGTCTTTCTCATTTACCTAGTGGTCTATAATCCTCTTATTTATAAGAGAATGTTCCCTATAATTCTTTTATTGGTTTACTTAGTTTTGCAGTTGGTATAAATTGAGCTCCAAACAAAATCCTTGCATTATTATCACTAATATGGTATTTTTCTTAATATTTATTTATTTGGCTGTGCCAGGTCTTAGCCGTGGCACGTGGGATCTTTTTTATATTTTTTTAGTTGTGGCACATGGGTTCTTTAGTTGTGGCATGCTGAACTCTTAGCTGTGGTATATGAGATCTTGTTCCCTGGCTATGGATGGAACCTAGGCCCCGCATTAGGAGTGTGGACTCTTAGCCCCTGGACCACCAAGAAAGTCCCACTAATATGGGACTTTTTAAGAGACCTTTAAAGTCTCCTGTAGTTGATAAGTTTCCTCTTTATGTTAAAAACTTTTTCTTCTCTCTCTCTCTCTCACATACCCCTGCTTTTTTGGAATGGATGTTGACAAGTCACTTTTTTTTTTAATGGCATTAGCCCATTAATGTTTGTTATAAGAAGTGGTCTGTTTCTTCTTTGATCATCATATTTTTTAAGGCTTTGTTGTTTATGTCTTCTTATCCCTGACTACCTTTTTAGATGTCTTTTGTAGCAGCGTCCTCATTTTACCTGAACTTGACTGTACTGAGTGAGACCTGAGTGAATGCTACAGGCCTGTGGCTTCTTACAGGGCCCTGGTGGAATTGCTCTGGGAGAACTGTATTCAGTACTCTGGATGCCTTCACTCTCACCTCCTCAAGCGGGAATCTTAAGAATGTCAGTTTCAGGTCAGAGTCGTATTAATAGTTGCCTATGAGAAATAGGGAAGAGGCTCATTGGGGTACTTAGCACATGCTATTGTTTGGAAGCTTAAAAAAAAAGATCTCATTTTGTGACACCTCACAAGCTCTTCACATCAGTGATAACTAGGCCTCCATGTTTAGGAGCACTTATGGCATTCCCAGATTCCTTTGACCTGACCCTTTTCATTTATTTGCCCCTTGCTCTTACACCTGTTGCTCTAAACTTGAGGTTTTCTCAGTATTTCTTTTTGGAAAAACCCATAGAAATTCTTTCCAGTGTCACCTGTTTTGTCTGTGCTGATTTACAGACCAGTCAGCATTCTTGGTTTTACTTTCCATGTTATCTTGTATCTTTGATTAATTTTCTCAGATGACAAATATTTATTCAACATGGCTTTATGCAGAACATATCTGTTTTATGTATTTCAGGTCTGTTGGTCTGTTTCTCAGCTTTTGATGGTTAACTGTATCAGCTTTACAGTGTAGCTGCATCCTGTATTTTTTAATAAATTCATTAGGGTTTGGGAAGATAAATGAGGTTAACATAAATTAATAGCAATGTTAAACTAAAGTTTATGTATTTAATTTGTAACACCAATTAGAAACACTTTTTTCCTCTATTTTGTTCTCAACTCACCATAGTCTCCAGGGTGTTTTTTTGCTAATACTTCTATTAATGATAGCTGTCATTCTCATGTCTTTATAATAACCATATAACTAAAGATTATTATCCTTATCTTAAACATGAGGTTTTGTTTCATCTTGAGTACTTGAATGAACTTTATGTATATGTGCCTGGGTACAGAGTACATATACAGAAAACGGGTGTTCAGTGAACTGATATATTTAAGGACCCAGAACTATGAAAACAAAAACAAAGCAATATTAAAAAAAAACATAGAAAATGATGAAGTAGTATTACAGGATCTTAAAAGAGGCTATTAAGGCATATTTTTATTTATGATGAATGGACCAATTATTCTTCAGAGACTGAAATATTCTCCTTCAGTCAGTTCAGTTCAGTCACTCAGTCATGTCCGACTCTTTGTGACCTCATGAATCGCAGACGCCAGGCCTTCCTGTCCATCACCAATTCTCAGAGTTCACTCAAACTCAGCGTCCATTGAGTCGGTGATGCCATCCAGCCATCACATCCTCTGTCATCCCCTTTTCCTCCTACTCCCAATCCCTCCCAGCATCAGAGTCTTTTCCAGAGTCAACTCTTTGCATGAGGTGGCCAAAGTACTGGAGTTTCAGCTTCAGCATTATTCCTTCCAAAGAACACCCAGGGCTGATCTCCTTTACAATGGACTGGTTGGATCTCCTTGCAGTCCAAGTGACTCTCAAGAGCCTTCTCCAACACCACAGTTCAAAAGCATCAATTCTTTGGCGCTCAGATTTCTTCACCATCCAACTCTCGCATCCATACATGACCACTGGAAAAAACCATAGTCTTGACTAAACGGACCTTTGTTGGCAAAGTAATGTCTCTGCTTTTGAATATGCTATCTAGTTTGGTCATAACTTTTCTCCCAAGGAGTAAGCGTCTTTTACTTTCTTGGCTGCAGTCACCATCTGCAGTGATTTTGGAGCCCAAAAAAGATAAAATCTGACACTGTTTCCACTGTTTCCCCATCTATTTCCCATGAAATGATGGGACCAGATGCCATGATCTTCGTTTTCTGAATGTTGAGCTTTAAGCCAACTTTTTCACTCTCCTCTTTCACTTTCATCAAGAGGCTTTATAGTTCCTCTTCACTTTCTGCCATAAGAGTGGTATCATCTGCATATCTGAGGTTATTGATATTTCTCCCGGCAATCTTGATTCCACCTTGTGCTTCTTATATTCTCATTAGAAGTAAGGTTATCTTTTCCGTTAACGTTTCTAGTATGGTTCCAGTTTTAACTTAAATTAGTTCCCAGCATCAAACTTATGTCCAGACACATGGTCATATTTGTTTTCCTTTCAGAGTGAGTATATCATCATCTGATAATTTAAACCTGCATGATCCAACAGTTATGTGTGGTTATAGAGCTGCAATTTTTTGATGTTATTTCAGCCTATTTGTATTTAACGTTTGAGTACACTAAAAACTATAATTAATTGCATTCAATTAAGACATAGTTGTTAAAAATCAGACAAATCAAGTGAGGTGTATCATTTTTCAGTAGGTAATTGGTAGATCACAATATATATATCTCTTGATTGTAACTATATGTTTACACTTTTTTTTAAGTCACTTCAGTCATGTCTGACTCTGTGCGACCCCAGAGACAGCAGCCCACCAGGCTCCCCTGTCCCTGGGATTCTCCAGGCAAGAACACTGGAGTGGGTTGCCATTTCCTTCTCCAATGCATGAAAGTGAAAAGTGAAAGTAAAGTCGCTCAGTGTTGTCTGACTCTTAACGACCCCATGGACTGCAGGCTACCAGGCTCCTCCATCCACGGGATTTTCCAGGCAAGAGTACTGGAGTGGGGTGCCATTGCCTTCTAACATTTGGGAAATGATGAAGACATTTCATATTTTTCCAGCAGGTGGCAGCATTGTCTTTAAAAAAGTGTCGTTGCCACTTTATTATTTTCCTTTGAGCCGATTTGAGGAAAGAATCTTTTCTCTAAAATAATTGGATTTATTTCTTTTTTCTTCCAAATAAATCCTACACTATTGCTTTATAAAATGCTAATCTTAAGACAAGAATTTCAAAATGGTGCTGTGGATTATTCCTGGTCAGTAATGCACTGTGATGAAACTGACAATTACAGAATTAACCAGAATTTTTTTAAAAATCATGTATATAATTTTCCCAGCAGGGAGTAATATTCTATCTTGAGTTGTCAGAGATAATGTAATCATAACCATGTACATCATCAAATCCACAGAACACCCTAAAATGTTTTATGATTTTAATTAAAACATACCTTCTTGTTCAGTTCAGTTCAGTCACTCAGTTGTGTCCGACTCTTTGCGACCTCATGAACCGCAGCACACCAGGCCTCCCTGTCCATCACCAACTCCCAGATACACCCACACCCATGTCCGTCGAGTCGGTGATGCCATCCAACCATCTCATCCTCTGTCGTCCCCTTCTCCTCCTGCCCTCAATCTTTCCCAGGATCAGGATCTTTTCAGATGAGTCAGTTCTTCATATCAGGTAGCCAAAGTGTTGGAGTTTCAGCTTCAATATCAGTCCTTCCAATGAACACCCAGGACTGATCTCCTTTAGGATAGACTGGTTGGATTTCCTTGCAGTCCAAGTGACTCTCAAGAGTCTTCTCCAACACCACAGTTCAAAAGCGTCAATTCTTTGGCGCTCAGTTTTCTTTATAGTCCAACTCTCACATCCATACGTGACCACAGGAAAAACCATAGCCTTGACTAGACTGACCTTTGTTGGCAAAATAATGTCTTTGCTTTTTAAGATGTTGTCTAGGTTGGTCATAACTTTCCTTCCAAGAAGTAAGCGTCTTTTAATTTCATGGTTGCAGTCACCATCTGCAGTGATTTTGGAGCCCAGAAAAATAAAGTCTGACACTGTTTCTACCGTTTCCTCATCTATTTCCCATAAAGTGATGGCACCAGATGCCAGAATCTTCGTTTTCTGAATGTTGAGCTTTAAGCCAACTTTTTCACTCTCCTCTTTCACTTTCATTAAGAAGCTCTTTAGTTCTTCTTCACTTTCTGCCTTAAGGGTGGTGTCATCTGCATATCTGAGGTTATTGACATTTCTCCCAGCAATCTTGATTCCAGCTTGTGCTTCCTCCAGCCCAGCATTTCTCATGATGTCCTCTGCATAGAGGTTAAATAAGCAGGGTGACAATATACAGCCTTGACGTACTCCTTTTCCTATTTGGAACCAGTTTGTTGTTCCGTGTCCAGTTCTAACTGTTGCTTCCTGACCTGCATATAGGTTTCTCAAGAGGCAGGTTAGGTGGTCTGATATTCCCATCCGTCTCAGAATTTTCCACAGTTTATTGTGATTAACAGAGTCAAAGGCTTACACCTAAAAAAGGTTGGACTTATTTTAAAATCCTTTGTTGAATAGAAGTAATAGAAATTATTATTTTTGTATAGATTATCCTAGGGTTGTCTGAATGTTGGAATTTTCATTTTCTTATTTTCATTTAAAATTTTCACTTCTTAATTGTGTTTGCCTCTGAGAGTATTTAAATTGCTTATTGCATTCCCTTAGTTTGTGTGTATATACATGCATGTACTTAAACACTTGCTTATGTTTTGGTAAAGGTAAAATAATAGCATTTTCCTTGTAGTTCTTGGTTGCATTCCTGTCTCATACCAGTAGAACCACATCGGTGTCACACTTTCATCCAAGAGAGAAACAGGAAAGGAGGGTGAAATTATTCAGTTATACAGGAAACCATTTTTACTATCTTTAAAAGGAATTTAAGGAGCTTTAATCTTTAATTCTGCCTTTCCCTGCCAGGGAAATATGGGACCTTTTGATCAGAAATGGAAACTGATAATGGATGAGTGACTACTTGATGCAAGAGAAAAGGAGTTACTTGTCCTTTTTTGCTCTGAGAATTTCATAATTGCTTTACATGAAGAATAATAATGTCAACAGCATTAACTATAATTAGTATTATTAAATTCTGTGAATTAGACATTCTTCCTAGCATTTGTCATGATTCATTGTATTTGTGGAAGAATTACAACATATGAGGAAAAGTAATATTTCTAGTTTTGTTTGTCATGGTCATTTAGTGGTGAGGTCCATTTTTATTCATTATAGAACCCAAGTTTCTCTGTCCAGGTAAATCAGTTGAACTTACTATTATTTTTCTTTTTTTAGTTAATATATATATATTTATGAAGTATTGTTGACTTAAAATGTTTCAGGTTCACAGGAGTTGATTCAGTTATATATGTACACATGTATTATTTTTATATTATTTTCCATTATAGGTTATTACAAGATATTGAAGATGGAAACTTACTTTTCTTAGTTAGCTCTCTCACTTTCCAAAGTACTACTCAGTTCGGCAGTTCATTTTTGCTGCTATTTGGAGACTAAGTATTAGATATTCTGCTACTGCTGCTGCTAATCGCTTCAGTCGTGTCCGACTCTGTGCGACCCCATAGACGGCAGCCACCAGGCTCCCCCGTCCCTGGGATTCTCCAGGCAAGAACACTGGAGTGGGTTGCCATTTCCTTCTCCAATGCATGAAAGTGAAAAGTGAAAGTGAAGTTGCTTTGTCGTGTCTGACTCTTAGCGACCCCATGGACTGCAGCCTACCAGACTCCTCCATCCATGGGATTTTCCAGGCAAGAGTAGTGGAGTGGGGTGCCATTGCTTTCTCCAATTAGTTATTCTAAGAATTACAAAATCGAAAGAGAAGAGTACAAGGATGCAAAACTCACCTCCTCCATAAACACATCAAAAATACCAAGTATTTTCTATAGGTGAAGAAATGTTCAGTGAAAACTTAACTGGAGAGTAACAGAAGGACTCCTGTACAACCAAGGCTGTAAGAAGGATTCAGAATCACGTAGAAAGGCAGTCAGGTTGAACTTGTGTCTCTGGGAAGGGACTCAGAAGAGGAGATCCTCCCTGGGGAGTGAGCGATTTGAGTCATATTTTGGGTGCCCCAGCCCTGGGGTCTGGCACTGGGAAGCTGATTCCGCTTGGTTGGAGGGAAAGTGAGACTAACAGGAGAGCTGTTGGAAGCCTCGACCCTCCTTGTGAGGAGTATGTATATGCTTGCTTATTCCTGAAGCAGGGTGGACTGAAACTGCATTAGTCACTGGCTGGTTTCCCCCAACTGGCTTGGCACGTGCCCCTGCCCTGCTTGCTCCACGATGCAGCTCTGCGTTGGAGTGAGGGTTGTCATGGCTGAGGGGAGAACTTGGCTATGAGGCAGGAAGGTGGCTCAGACCTGTAGTGGCAGTGGCAGCCACTGTGGATGCTTACACAGGCCACGCATCAGTGGCAGTCTGGGACTTGACTTTGGCTAGACTGACACAGCCCATGTCCCGACCTGCTCATTGCAGGCCGCTGCCCCACCTGTTCAGTGACAAAGTTCCATGATATGGAGAGGACTGCAGCAGCTGAGGAGGAGTTCGATTGGAGGAACAAAGTTCATACCCAAAGTGGCATCTGAGCAGGGCAGGGGCATTTTACAAAACCAGTGAAAAGCTATTACTGGTTTTTACAAAGTGAGCTCATCAGAAGCTGTCTGGTTGCTGACAGTAGCCAGGGTCAGCACCGCCCATGCCCAGACCCACTCTGAGGGCCTGCACCAGCCCCCTCTCTTTCCAGCTCTGCTCACCTCTGGGGTGAGGGTGCTTTTACCGAGAGGGATAAAAATACACAGTTGCAGAGAATGGAGCCATCTGAAACATGATCCTCGGGGCTTCTGCTCCAGCAGCTTGGTACCCACCACCCCAGTAAAGTGGTGTTGGACACTGAGCATCGAAAGAGGAGAAGAGCAGAAGAGAATGCCTGACTGTCTCCTGGTTTTCTAGCACCTCCATCTCCAAGGCCACCTCCTACCAAGGTGATAGCTGCCAGCTCACCCTGGGAAAAGACGTGACTTGTGTTAAATTAGACCCAACTCTCCTACCAAAGCCAGTGGGTACATATAACCTGTACAGGGAATA
This sequence comes from Aepyceros melampus, assembly GCA_006408695.1. Taxonomy (NCBI): domain Eukaryota; kingdom Metazoa; phylum Chordata; class Mammalia; order Artiodactyla; family Bovidae; genus Aepyceros; species Aepyceros melampus. Next base: position 44,118 of record SJXQ01008224.1, on the reverse strand, counting down.
ACCTGTATAGGGATATTCCCATGCAAGGACACCACTTTAAAACTGCAGTAGCTGACTTTTCCACCTCATTTCATAGAGACAGAGAAAGTTAAACAAAATGAGAAGGTAGGAATTTGTTTCAATTGAAGGAACAATAGAAAAGTCCTGAAAAAACAACTAATGAAACAGAAATAAACAGTTTATCAGATAAACAGTTCAAAGCACTGGCAATAAGAATGCTAGCTGAATTTGGAAAAAGAACAGATTAGCACAGTGAGAACTGTAACAAGGAACTAAACAATATAAATAAAAGAACCAATCAGAAATAAAGAATACTGTAACTGGAAAGAAAAACATACTAGAAGGAATTAACAGATTAGGTGATACTGAAGAATGTATAAGTGATCTGGAAGATAGAATAATGGAAATTGCCCATTCAAAACAGCAAAAGATAAATTTTAAAAATGAGAACAATTTAAGGGAACTCTGAGACAACATCAGGTATGCCAACTTTGCTTTAAAGGAGTCAGATGGTGCAGTGGTAAAGACTCTTCCCGTGCAGGAGATGCAGGAAATGTGGGTTCAGTCCTTGGATTGGGAAGATCCCCAGGAGGAGGGCATGGCAACCCACTCCAGTATTCTTACCTGGAATATACCTCGGATAGAGGAGCTTGGCGAGCTATAGTCTGTAGGGGCGCAACTGAGCATGCATGCAGAAGGACAAGAGGCAGAGAAGGGGACTGGAAATCTATTTGATGAAACTGTGGCTGAAAATTTCCAGAATCTAAGGAAGGAAGAAGATATCCAGATACAGGAATCACCAAGGGTCCCAAACAAGATGACCTCAAACAGAGCCACACATATCTTAATTAAAATGACAGCAGTTCAAGAGGGAATTCTAATGGCAACAAGAGAAAAAACAACAGTCGTATACAAAGGTCCTGTCATAAGTCTATCAGCTGACTTCTCTGCTGAAATGTTGCAGACCTGAAGGGAATGGCATGATATGTTCAAAGTGCTGAGAGAAAAAAGCTGCAACCTAGAATACTCTACCCAGCAAGATTATTATTTGGAATTGAAGGAGATATAAAGACCTTCTTAGATGAGCAAAAATAAAACTAATTCATCAATACTAAACCTACTCTAAAAGAAAGGTTAAAGAGTATTTTCTAAGTGGGAAAAAAAAAGCTTTAACAAGAAGTATCTACAGGAAAAGCAAAATCCCACTGGTAAAGGCAAATATATAGTTAAAGGCTGAGGATCAACCAAGTAAATAAGCTAGCACAAAGATGAAAAGATAAAATATTGTTAAATCAATTAAAACTACAATATTCAGTAAAGCAAAACATAAAGATGTAAAATATGACATCAAAAACATAAAATGTAGGAAGAATAGTGAGTGAAAAATGTAGATCTTTTAGAATGTGTTTGAACTTAAATGACCACATGTTTAAAACAAGTAGTTGCAGTTAGAAGTCAACGTATATGAGTCCCACTGCTAAGTCGCTTCAGTCCTGTCTGACTCTGTGTGACCCATAGACGGCAGCCCACTAGGGGCCCCATCCCTGGAATTCTCCAGGCAAGAACACTGGAGTGAGTTGCCATTTCCTTCTCCAATGTATGAAACTGAAAAGTGAAAGTGAAGTTGCTCAGTCATGTCCGACTCTTAGCGACCCCATGGACTGCAGCCTACCAGGCTCCTCCACCTATGGGATTTTCCAGGCAAGAGTGCTGGAGTGGGGTGCCACTGCCTTCTCCAATATGAGTCCTGTGGTAACTGCAAGTCATGAACCTACAGCAGATACACAAAAACTAGAAAGAAGTAGAAGCATACCACTAAAGGAGATCATCACACCACAAGGGAAGAAACCAAAAGAAGAAAAGAACAGAGATCTACAAAAGCAACCGGAAAACAAGGACAAAATGGCAGTAAGTACATACTTGTCAATAATCACTTCAAATGTCAGCTGACTAAAGGCTCCAATAACATGACATATGGAGCAGAGTGGATAAAAAGACAAGACCCATTCATATGCTGCTTGTAGGAGACTAACTTCAGAGACTAAATAGAGACTAAAAGTAGTGCAAAAAGGTATTTCATCAAAATGATAAGAAGGCAAAGGTAACAGATACTCATATCAGAAAAAGGAGACACTGAAACAAAGCCTGTTACGGAAGACAAAGGGCATTATTATTGGATAAAGGGATCAGTCCAAGAAGATATAACATGTATGCAGCTAATACAGGGAGCACCTAAATATATAAGCAAATATTAAGAGACATGAAGTGAGAAGTTGACAGCAATACAGTAATAGTAGAGGCATTTAACATTCCACTTGCATCAATAGACAGATCATTCAGACAAAATCAATAAGGAAATTGATCTTAAATGACACTTTAGACCAGTGGGACTTAACCAGTACTGACAGGACGTTCTATCCCAAAACAATAGCATATGCTTTCTTTTCAAATGTACGTGGAATGGTCTCCACATAAATCATATGCTAGGCCACAAAATAAGCCCCAACAAATTAAAGAGGGTAGAAATTTTATCGGCATGTTTTTCTGAAAGCAGTGGTATGAAATCAGAAATCAATGACAGGAAGAAGTATGGGGAAAATATACAGACTAAACAATACGCTATTTCAAAACCAGTGGTTCAATGTGGAGATCAGAGAAGAAATCAGAAAATATTTACCTTGAGACAAGTCAAAATGGAGACAATGTTCCAAAATGTATGAGATGCAGATAAAGTAATTGTAAAAGGGGAGTTTATGGTGATGTAGGTCTTTCTCAGGAAGCAGTAAAAACTCAGATGACAACTGAACCTACCACTTAAAGGAATTAGAGAAAGAAGAATAAATAAAGCCCAAAATGAACAGAAGGAAGGAAAAAA
>SJXQ01008224.1:18265-39543 GCA_006408695.1 Aepyceros melampus | reverse complement strand
TTCCAGGTTCCTATGCAATACTGCTCTTTACAGCATCAGACCTTGCTTCTATCACCAGTCACATCCACAGCTGAGTATTGCTTTTGCTTTGGTTCCATCCCTTCATTCTTTCTGGAGTTATTTCTCCACTGATCTCCAGTAGTATATTGGGCACCTAATGACCTGGGGAGTTCCTCTTTTGGTATCCTATCATTTTGCCTTCTCATACTGTTCATGGGGTTCTCAAGGCAAGAATACTGAAGTGGTTTGCCATTCCCTTCTCCAGTGGACCACACTCTGTCAGACCTCTCCACCATGACCCACCTGTCTTGGGTTGCCCTGCAGGCATGGCTTAGTTTCATTGAGTTAGACAAGGCTGTGGTCCTAGTGTGATTAGATTGACTAGTTTTCTGTGAGTATGGTTTCAGTGTGTCTGCCCTCTGAGGCCCTCTTGCAACACCTACCATCTTACTTGGGTTTCTCTTACTTTGGGTGTGGAGTATCTCTTCACGGCTGCTCCAGCAAAGCGCAACTGCTGCTCCTTACCTTGGATGAGGGGTATTTACTCACCACCGCCCTTCCTGACCTTCAACGTGGGATAGCTCCTCTAGGCCCTCCTGCACCCACACAGCCACTGCTTAACTAGTATGGGATCTCTAAATGTATCTGTGATCTTTGGCTTTCTGAATATGATACTTAGGTGAGGAAATGCATGGCTTGCATACAAGGAGACCAGCTTTCACAGTCCATCAAATAATTCAACTTCTCAAGGAGGTATTCCTCCTCCAACCGGAATATAATTGAAGGGAGAAGTCCACTGTATGAAGTAAGTGTCTATATCATGACCTGTTGTTAACATCTTAAGAAGCACTTTTTGTTTCTAAAAAATGTAATGGTTTTTTTCTTTTTCAATAAATTAATGGGTTTAAAATTTTGCTGCTTTTTGACATAAAACTTGTGCCTTTCCTACAGATTCAAGATGTAAATGTATTCTCACATGTGAATTTGAAAATTCAGGGACCTATTTGAGATGATATACATTTTTAAATGAACAGTAAATTCTTCACTACATTGTTTTCCCTGCAAAGCGTTTACACCGTAAGCCTTAATGTATATCTTCACTCAGAAAACAGTTTTATTGTCATATCATCAGTCAGTCAGTTCAGTCGCTCAGTCGTGTCCGACTCTTTGCAACCCCATGAATCGCAGCACGCCAGGCCTCCCTGTCCATCACCAACTCCCGGAGTTCACTCAGACTCATGTCCATTGAGTCCGTGCTGCCATCCAGCCATCTCATCCTCGGTCGTCCCCTTCCCCTCTTGCCCCCAATCCCTTCCAGCATCAGGGTCTTTTTCCAATGAGTCAGCCCTTCACATGAGGTGGCCAAAGTACTGGAGCTTCAGCTTTAGCATCATTCTTTCCAAAGAAATCCCAGGGTTGATCTCCTTCAGAATGGACTGGTTGGATCTCCTTGCAGTCCGAGGGACTCTCAAGAGTCTTCTCCAACACCACAGTTCAAAAGCATCAATTCTTCTGTGCTCAGTCTTCTTCACAGTCCAACTCTCACATCCATACATGACCACAGGAAAAACCATAGCCTTGACTAGACGGACCTTAGCAAAGTAATGTCTCTGCTTTTGAATATACTATCTAGGTTGGTCATAACTTTTCTTCCAAGGAGTAAGTGTCTTTTAATTTCATGGCTGCAGTCACCATCTGCAGTGATTTTGGAGCCCCCCAAAATAAAGTCTGACACCGTTTCTACTGTTTCCCTATCTATTTCCCATAGAATGAAAATCTCTACTGGAACATACACTCAGTTCATTTGCTCAGTCATGTCTGACTCTTTGCAACCCCATGGACTGCAACATGCCAGGCCTCCCTGTCCATCACCAACTCTGGGAGTTTACTCAAACTCATGTCCATTGAGTCAGGGATTCCATCCAACCATCTCATCCTCTGTTGGCCCCTTGTCTTCCCACCTTCAATCTTTTACAGCATCAGGGTCTTTTCCAATGAGTTCTTCACATCAGGTGGCCAAAGTATTGGAGTTTCAGCTTCAACATCAGTCCTTCCAATGAATATTCAGGACTGATATCCTTTAAGATGGACTAGTTGGATCTCTTTGCAGTCCAAGGGATTTTCAAGAGTCTTCTCTAAAACCACAGTTCAAAAGCATCATTTCTTCGGTGCTCAGCTTTGTTATAGTCCAACTCTCACATCCATACATGACTACTGGAAAAACCGCAGCCTTGACTGGACAGACCTTTGTTGGCAAAGTAATGTCTCTGCTTTTTAATATGCTGTCTAGGTTGGTCATAGCTTTTCTTCCAAGGAGCAAAAGTCTTTGAATTTCATGGCTGCAGTCATCATCTGCAGTGATTTTGGAGCCCAAGAAAATAAAGTCTCTCACTGTTTGTACTGTTTCCCCATCTATTTGCCACGAAGTGATGGGACCCGATGCCATGATCTTAGTTTTTTGAATGTTGAGTTTTAAGCCACCTTTTTCACTCTCCTCTTTTACTTTCATCAAGAGGTGCTTTAGTTCTTCTATCTGCCATAAGGGTGGTGTCATCTGCATTTCTCAGGTTATTGATATTTCTCCTGGCAATCTTGAGTCCAGCTTGTGCTTCTTCCAGCCCAGTGTTTCTCCTGATATACTCTGCATATAAGTTCAATAAGCAGGGTGACAATATACAGCCTTGACTTACTCCTTTTCCTATTTAGAACCAGTCTGTTGTTCCATGTCCAATTCTAACTGTTGCTTCCTGACCTGCATACAGATTTCTCAGGAGGCAGGTCAGGTGGTCTAATATTCCCATCTCTTTCACAATTTTCCACAGTTTGTTGTGATCCACACAGTCAAAAGCTTTGACATAGTCAATAAAGCAGAAATAGATATTTTTCTGGAACTCTCTTGCTTTCTCTATGATCCAATGGATGTTGGCAGTTTGATCTCTGGTTCCTCTGACTTTTCTAAAATTACTTTGAACATCTGGAAGTTCATGGTTCATGTACTGTTGAAACCTGGCTTGGAGAGTTTTGAGATTACTTTGCTAGCATGTGAGATGAGTGCAATTGTGCTGTAGTTTGAACATTCTTTGACATTGCCTTTCTTTGGGATTAGAATGAAAACTGACCTTTTCCAGTCCTGTGGCCACTGCTGAAATTTCTAAATTTGCTGGCATATTGAGTTCAGCATTTTTGCAGCATTATCTTTTAGGATTTGAAATAGCTCAACTGCAATTCCATCACCTGCACTAGCTTTGTTCATAGTGATGCTTCCTAAGGCCCACCTGACTTTGCATTCCAGGATTTCTGGCTCTAGGTAAGTGATCACACCATCGTGATTATCTGGGTGGTGAAGATCTTTTTTGTACAGTTCTTCTGTGGATTCTTGCCACCTCTTCTTAATATCTTCTGCTTCTGTTAGGTCCATACCATTTCTGTCCTTTATTGAGCCCATCTTTGCATGAAATGTCCTTTGGTATCTCTAATTTTCTTGAAGAGATCTCTAGTCTTTCCCATTCTATTGTTTTCCTCTATTTCTTAGCATTGATCATTGAGGAAGGCTTTCTTATCTCTCCTTGCTATTCTTTGGGCCTCTACATTCAAATGAGTATATCTTTCCTTTTCTCCGTTGCCTTTCACGTCTCTTCCATGCACAGCTGTTTGTAAGGCCTCCTCAGACAACCATTTTGCCTTTTTGCACTTCTTTTTCTTGGGGATGAACTTGATCCTTGCCTCTGGTACAATGTCATGAACCTCTGTCCATAGTTCTTCAGACACACTGTCTATCAAATCTAATCCCTAGAATGTATTTCTCACTTCCACTGTATAACCATAAAGGATTTTATTTAGATCATATCTGAATGGTCTAGTGTTTTTTTTTTCCCCTACTTTCCTCAATTTAAGTCTGAATTTGGCAATAAGGAATTCATGATCTGAGCCACAGTCAGCTCCCATTCTTGATTTAGCTGACTGTATAGAGCTTCTCCATCTTTGGTTGCAAAGAATATAATCAGTTTGATTTGGGTATTGATAGTCTGGTAATGTCCATATGTAGAGTTTCTCTTGTGTTGTTGGAAGAAGGTGTTTATGATGACCAGTGCTTCCTCTTGGCAAAACTCTGTTAGCCTTTGCCCTGCTTCATTCTGTAATCCAAGGCCAAATTTACCTGTTACTCTAGGTATCCCTTGACTTCCTACTTTTACATTCCAATCCCCTGTAATGAAAAGGACATCTTTTTTGGGTGTTAGTTCTAGAAGGTCTTGTAGGTCTTCATAGAACCATTCAACTTCAGCTTCTTCAGCATTACTGGTCAGGGCATAGACTTGGATTACCAGGATATTGAATGGTTTGCCTTGGAAATGAACACAGATCATTCTGTTGTTTTTGGGACTGCATCCAAGTACTGCATTTTGGACTCTCTTTTTTTTTTTGACTGTGATGGCTACTCCATTTCCTCTAAGGGATTCTTGCCCACAGTAGTAGATATAAAGGTCATCTGAGTTAAATTCAATTCTAGTCCGTTTTACTTCCCTACTTCCTAAAATGTTGATGTTCACTCTTGCCATCTCCTTTTTGACCACTTCCAGTTTTCCTTTATTCATAGGAACATTCCAGTTTCCTATGCAGTATGGCTCTTTACAGCATTGGACTTTATTTCCAACACCAGTCACATCCGCAGCTGGATGTTGGTTTTGCTTTGACTCCATCTCTTCCTTCTTTCTGGAGTTATTTCTCCACTGATCTCCAGTAGCAGATTGGGCACCTACTGACCTGGGGAATTCATCTTTCAGTCGACCCAATTTCCCCCTCAGTCAGTCTCTCCCATCAGGAAGCTTCCATAAGCCTCATATCCTTCTCCATTAGAGGGCAGATAGACTGAAAACCACAGTCACAGAAAACTAGCCAATTTGATCACATGGACTGCAGCCTTGTCTAACTCAATGAAACTATGAGCCATGCTGTGTGTGACCTCCCAAGATGAATGGGTCATGGTGGAGAGTTCTGACAAAATGTGATCCACTGGAGAAAGGAATGGCAAACCACTTCAGTATTCTTGCCTTGAGAACCCCATGAACAGTAGAACAGTATGACCAACTTAGACAGCATATTAAAAAGCAGAGACATTACTTTGCCAGCAAAGGTCCATTTAGTCAGAACTATGGTTTTTCCAGTAGTCATGTATGGATGTGAGAGTTGGACTATAAAGAAGGCTGAGTGCTGAAGAATTGATGCTTTTGAACTGTGGTGTTGCAGAAGACTCCTGAGAGCCCCTTGGATTGCAAGAAGATCAGACCTGTCAATCCTCAAGGAAATCAGTCCTGAATATTCATTGGAAGGACTGATGCTGCAGCTGAAATTCCAATACTTTGGCCCTCTGATGGTGAAGAACTGACTCATTGGATAAGGCCCTGATGCTGGGAAAGGTTGAAAGCAGGTGAAGAAGGAAACAACAGAGGGCGAGAGGGTTGGATGGCATCAGTGACTCGATGGACATGAGTTTGGGCAAGCTCTGGGAACGGGTGATGGACAGCGAGGCCTGGTGTGCTGCAGTCCATGGGGTCACAAAAACTAGGACATGACTGAGCGACTAAACTGACTGACTCACCATGTTCCAGGCATTGTGCTCAATAATAAGCACAAAAGAGGTCATTTCATCCTCACATATACCATTTTCATCATGGTTATCTTTAGCAGTGGGATGATTGCTTTTCTTTTCTTTTCTTTTCTTTTTCTTTTCCACACTTGCCTATATTTTCTCTGTCTCTGACAGTGACTGTGGGTTACATTTGTAATAAAAAAAAATTAAGAAATGTAGTCAGATATTGTTTAGAAAAAAATTTTAATTAGTCCCCAAGTGACCTATTTTGCCAGTTTTAGTTAGCCTGTTTAAATCATTTGAGGCTGATGTTTCCATTGAAAGTGCTGCTAATTAGCACCTTTTCTTGATGCAATTAGAAGCTCCGTCATGATGTCTCTCAGGTCCCTGAGCCTTGGGGCCCGGGCTAACCATTGGAGGCGGGGCAAGGTGGCACAGCTCTGCCTGCCGTTGTCACTTTGAGCTGCTGCCAAAAGGCAATCCTTTCTAAGTTGCACGCATAATGTCACTGCACCTGAACAGGTGTTTCATCTAGAGGACAAGTGTTTCAGCAGTGTTTCATCACTATCACACGAGCATCTTTTGCTCTTTTACTTCTTCCAAGTACATGTGTGTACATGCACATGTGTGGATAAACACAGAAACCATGCACCCACACCAGGCCGTGTTCACATGGCCCAGCACATCACAACCCCACCTGGCACAGACACTTCTGGGTGGTTATCAATCAAGGTCTGCACCTTTTTGAATCAGAGAAGACTTGTTTGGAATACAGTAAATATATTTGAAACAGGTTAGGCATTATCTTTTATGAGTAAGGCTAAGCAGTGATAGGGCCTGAGTGTATACATTCAAGGAAGTTGATGGTTGAATCAGCAAGGATCTCTTTGCCAGATACTGAACATCTTTCTTGAATTTCTGAGCTTCAAGTCAATGCAGACACTTAAATCCAGATGTCCTGTAGGACCTGTACCCAGCCAGCCCCAGCTGACCTCACTCTATTTCTACCACTTTCCAATGCTTCCCTCTTCTTCCTTTATTGTTTCAATGAGTCTGTTTCCACAGCCTCCTACTCTCTCCACTGCCATCTGTCTAATCATGTTCAGTCATTAAGTTGTGTCTGACTCTTGGAAACCCCTTGAACTGCAGTCCACCAGGCTTCTCTGTCCGTAGAATTCTCCAGGCAAGAATACTGGAGTGGGTTGCCATTTCCTCGCCTAGGAGATCTTCCTGACCCAGGGAGCAAATCCATGTGTCCTGCATCTTCTGCACTGGCAGGCAGATTCTTTACCACTGAGCCACCTGGGAAGCCCATTCATCTAATCTGCCGGGGTCCAGCCCTGGTGGATCCAGGGTGATTCAAAGCGGGGACAGTGTGGGCGAGGAAAAACTTATTTATTTAGAAATATAAGATTAGATTAGGAAGAAATAGTATAGTAGGAAAATTTTAGATGGAGAAAAGAAGGCTGAACAACTTGGTTTATGTGGAAAGCCAATAAAGTTCCAGACAAGGAGCTTGCACCATCTCGTTAGGCCACCGGTGTCCGTTTGAATATTGGAGAGTGCCCCGCCCTGGCCTCTCTCTCTTTCGGATCTTAGCAGCCAGGACAAGTAAGTAGACATGGCGAGCCTCCACGCCCCAGATGGGAATTCAGCCTGAAATTAGAGAAAATAGGAGACACAGGGGAAACCAGTCCTTCCAATGATTAGCCCCACCTTTATTATCTAGAAAGGCCTTTTATACCTTTTTTGATTGTACATAGAGATCAATGGGTAATGCAGTATTAAGTAAGTAAGTAAATAAGTAAAGTCACTCAGTCGTGTCCGGCTCTTTGTGACCCCGTGGACTGCAGCCCACCAGGCTCCTCAGTCCATGGGATTCTCCAGGCAAGAATACTGGAGTGGGTTGCTATTTCCTTCTCCAGGGGATCTTCCCGACCCAGGGATCGAACCTGGGTCTCCTGTATTGGAGGCAGACGCTCTAACCTCTGAGCCAGCCCAAAAACCAGGCTTCCTATTTGCATACCCTCCTGTATACAAAAAGTCTCAGGTGGTTTACATTATCTTCTGGCCAAAAGGCCTATTAACATTTTTATGGCTCTCTTCCTGGGTAATTGTCTATCAACCAGAAAACTCCTTTTCCCTCGAAGTGTTTTTTCTTTACTCTGCATTACCCTCAAAATACTAAATAAAGTTACATTCCTGTAGAAAAAAGGTGCAGTGGGTTATAACAAAGAAAGTACTTAACTCAAAGATCTAATATTGCTAATACCAGGTCTACTATCTGTTTTTCTATATACCAACTATATAAGATATATATATAAGATATGAAAATTTGGCAGCAAGTATTGGCTTAACAAATGAAACCTTTAATCAGTCCTATTCTAATGATTATGACTCCACGGAAGCCCCTACATTCCTAGGATGTTTTAAGCTTCCTGTGCCTCCGGGTTGGGAGGCCTCAAACAATCACATGTGCAGCCTGCAGGCAGGCTAGAAAGCCATCAGATGGATTGAAACACTCTTTCAAATGCAGAAGACTAAAGCCCGAATTGACTTTTTCCAGAGAATGTCAGAAGAGTGGAAAAGCAGGCAGATTCTTATTTTGGGGGGGGGGGTACATGCTCAGGAAATGCCAGGGGGAAAACCTGAGCTCTGACTCGTCCTTGCCCATCAAATCTCTGCCACATGACCCTGTCATGGGTGGGATTCCTCACACTGACTTCCGGCATCTCCCCCCCCACCCCCCGCTTTTTTTTTTTAAATCAGGTGCAGTTCAGTTGCAAGATTCCGAATGCTCTGCCGAAGAATAAACTATAGACAGAATAGTCTTTCCAGGAATGAAGTTAGAAAAGGTGTGGGAAAAGTCATTGGCTTCTCCCGCGGTGGTAAATTTTAATCGGGAGTGTTCCAAGGTCTGAATCTGATTATGAAGTTTCCCTAAGGCTAAATTAATATCTGAGCTGTTCCAAACACCTAAAACATGATTTTTCAACATATTGGGCATTTGCACTTGTTGAGTCAATGATCACTGCCTTAGTAACAATAACAACAATAACAGTAACAGTTGTAACACAGCAAGACTGTAATTATCATACCAATAAATTGTTACAGGCATCATAGGGTGGACGTTTTAAAACCCACAAAAGAGCAAACGTTATATTCAGGAGTTAAACAAGATGAAAGCATACATTGTTCACAAGACACTGCATTAGGTCCATTTGTACATTAAGTTTTTCCGGAAATAGAGTCATTTTGTGGTCGGAGTTCGTGCTGCAGCAGCTGTCAGTCCCGCCGGAATCTCAATGTTTATCTTGTCTCTCCTGCCAGTGCGAGCAGCAGCTCTCGCCCCACTCTCTGCTGAAATGGCTTCGGGTGGGCTGGGAACAATGCGCACTGGGTCCCTGAAGTATCCCTAGGCACTCACCCTAGGCTGCCTTTTACCAGTGTGGCATCATCTTTTACCTGATAGATTCTTGTACCCTTGCTCTCTCAGAACTCCTCCTCTGATGGGAAGGTCAGTCGGTTATTATCACATCACCTAGGATCTCCCTCAACTCCTATTAGACCCCACCCTGTCCTGTCCCACCCAAGAGAGGTTATCCTTCCTCCCTGGGCCACCCCCCCTGTCCCGCCAGACCCCCATTTCATTGTCTGGAAGTGGTGGAACCCCCTATCTTTGTACTCCTGCCCATCAAAGGCCATGTGTAGGTATGTGTGTGCATGCACATGAATACCTGGGTTGGGGCTGTCCTGCCTTCCTTGCATACCCAGCAAGGTCATGGTCAGCAACCCAAGTCTGTCATCCCATCAGAGATGTTCCATTGTCTTAAGTGTGAACTGGACTGAGATGGTTATTAAAAAGAGGTCCAGAACTAAGAGGCATCTGAGCTGTGCCCTAAAGTGAAGGGGAGATGAATGCTGACAGTAGGTGAGGCTTTCTCAGCAAGGGGACTGCTTGGGCAGAGGAGATTAGTCGGTACCTTAACTTCTCTAAAGTCTTCATTATGGACTTTTCACATTTACACACAAGGAGAGAGGACAGGATTTAAAACAAAACAAAACAAAACAAAAACTAGCTATGTTTCACCCAGCTTCAACACTTGTCAACATTTCACTGGATTATTTTGAAAATAAGGAAGGATTTATGGGTGAGAAATGATATTTCTTGAAAAGATAAGAGGCATCTATCTAAGTCTGTCTAATTAAAGGGGCGTCACAGGGCCCTGAAGCACAGGGCCTGAGTACGATTGCAACACAGAGGTTTTCTTGGTTGCTGTCTCTCTCTTTCTTTCACTTCTGTCCTCTGTGCACAGAGAGTGAAATTAGTGATCACCTCACTTTCCCTTTGACCAGCCTAGAATCATCATCAGGGTTCCTGCAAGGATCTCAGAATGTTATCCCACCCTGCCCCTCCAGGCTCTGACCTTCTTCAGGTCTGAGGACACAGAAGGAAGCTCAGCTCCTGGGGAACTGGGCAGGGTGATGTGAGAGGCCGGGGTACCACAGCAGAATGTGGTAGTTCTCAACACCACTGATGTGGTGCCCTGCTTGCCAAGGCCACCTCCATGTGTTGTCCCATGCCATCTTCGTGCAGTCCTAGGAGGTGTGGAATAGTATCACCCCCATTGAATAACAACACGGGCCTCTCTTTCTGCAGAGCATCAATAGCACTGTACTGTCACTGGTCCATCAGCTCTTTTGGCAGAGCCTTTAGTGGATTCTCCCCTGTTACCTCCATCTTCTCTCAGCGACTTGCAGTGGCCTTGGCACAGGCCACAAAGCAAGTAGGACTGGACATGAGGAGCAATTACCCACATGGTTCCTGCCCTCCAAGTTCTGCCACTCCTACTGAGAAGTGCTCTCTCGTGACTCTGAGGGCCCCTTTGGGGCAGGAGATGGGATCATCACCTAGGAATCATCAGCGGGGTGGTAGGAGCCATGAACTAAGGAGGGCAGGCAAAGTTGGAAATAATATAAATGATATTTCTTGAAAAGATAAGAGGCATCTATCTAAGTCTGTCTAATTAAAGGGGCGTCACAGGGCCCTGAAGCACAGGGCCTGAGTACGATTGCAACACAGAGGTTTTCTTGGTTGCTGTCTCTCTCTTTCTTTCACTTCTGTCCTCTGTGCACAGAGAGTGAAATTAGTGATCACCTCACTTTCCCTTTGACCAGCCTAGAATCATCATCAGGGTTCCTGCAAGGATCTCAGAATGTTATCCCACCCTGCCCCTCCAGGCTCTGACCTTCTTCAGGTCTGAGGACACAGAAGGAAGCTCAGCTCCTGGGGAACTGGGCAGGGTGATGTGAGAGGCCGGGGTACCACAGCAGAATGTGGTAGTTCTCAACACCACTGATGTGGTGCCCTGCTTGCCAAGGCCACCTCCATGTGTTGTCCCATGCCATCTTCGTCGCAGTCCTAGGAGGTGTGGAATAGTATCACCCCCATTGAATAACAACACGGGCCTCTCTTTCTGCAGAGCATCAATAGCACTGTACTGTCACTGGTCCATCAGCTCTTTTGGCAGAGCCTTTAGTGGATTCTCCCCTGTTACCTCCATCTTCTCTCAGCGACTTGCAGTGGCCTTGGCACAGGCCACAAAGCAAGTAGGACTGGACATGAGGAGCAATTACCCACATGGTTCCTGCCCTCCAAGTTCTGCCACTCCTACTGAGAAGTGCTCTCTCGTGACTCTGAGGGCCCCTTTGGGGCAGGAGATGGGATCATCACCTAGGAATCATCAGCGGGGTGGTAGGAGCCATGAACTAAGGAGGGCAGGCAAAGTTGGAAATAATAGATGCTCATGGGGACTTTGGGGAGGTTCAGTGAGGAATGCTTTGGAGAGGGGGTTAAATCATCAGCATTGTTGACTGAACCTAAAGGCTACAGGCAGGCACTCATTGTGGTGGTTGAGTTGCCGAATGAAGGGTCATCAAAGACCCAGATCCTTTCCCTCCTCACCCTTCTAACAGCACATGAGTGTTCCTAGGCTTGGTGGTGGGATGAATCACTCCTTCCTATGAAGTAATAGCTTGTAACCATGGTATTAAAATAATTTGCTTTATTTTAGTCTTTTGGCCAGACAAACATTCACTAACACCCCAGAGCCACCCCATCTAAGAAAGCATTAGGGTTTGTTCCATCTCTGACCACAGGAAAGGGCACGGTAAGGTCCAGGCACCTGAAGAACCTCAGAACAGCCCTCAGGAGGAGGCACAGAGCTGCAAGGGGTTCCAGTGAGATGACCAAATGGGCTCTTGCACGTGGACCTCTGTTCCCTGTCCCCCTGCATGGGACCACCACCTGGTCTGGTCATGTCTCTCCAGGAGTCTCTTGAGGGCACCCTTGACTTCCTTATTCCTCTGACTATAGATCATAGGGTAAAGCATGGCAGTGACATTGGTGTAGATTAAGGACACAGTTTTGTCCTGTTCTGGGGTGTAGCATGATCTGGGGTGAATGTAGATGAATATTGCACAGCCGTAGTACAGAAGGGAGACCAGTACAGAAGGGAGACGTAGTACAGAAGGGAGCCCAGCACAGGTGGAGAAGGCTTTGCTCCTCCCTCAGCCGAGTGGATTCTGAGGATGACAGTGATAATGAACCCATAGGAGAGCAGGATCAGCAGGAAGGGAATCAACAGGATGAGCAGGCAAACAAGGAAGACTGCAATCTCATTGGCCTGTGTGTCTGAGCAGGCCAGGAATAGCACAGCAGGGATGTCACAGAAGAAATGATTGATCTTGTGGGACTGAAAAAAGGGCAGGAGGAATATGAGTGTGGTGAGGGTGAGTGAGAGTGCAAAGCCACTGATGCATGCTAGAGCCAGCATCTGCACACATGCAGTCTTGGTGACAATGAGTGTGTAGTGAAGGGGCTTGCAGATGGCCACAAAGTAGTCATAGGCCATTATGGCCAGGAGGAAACACTCTGCTCCTCCCAGTGAAGTGAAGAGATGCATTTGCAGGGCACAGCCCAGGAAGGGCATCCACTGGCTCCTGGACATGAAATTGGCCAGCATGTTGGGGACGATGACCAATATATAGCAGATTTCAATGGTGGACAGGTTGCAGAGGAAGAAATACATGGGAGTATGGAGGCATGAGTCAAAGAGGGTGATAAGCACAATAGTCATGTGTCCTGCTAGGGTGACAAGATGCATGATTAGAAAGAGTCCAAAAATGAAGATTTGTAGGTCAGCCAGGTCCCCAAAGCCCAAGATAATAAACTCAGAGCTTAAGGTGAGGTTTTTCTGCAATAGGACCATCCTATATTCTCTTTTATAGAGCTCCTGGGCTGGAAAAGTCAGCTTTCTAGCAATCCACTAAGTCATCGGAGCCCCCGGAGTCCTTTCCACAGATGGCCGTTGTCCTCATTCTATGAGCTTTTGGACTTCTGCCTTCTGTTCACTGAGAGCAAAGGCACACTCACTCTGATGTGACATCACTTTGCCTGTTATTACAGAAATGAACCAAGATGAGTACAATCTATGTATGAAGTAGTTTTTAATAGGCCCTATTGATAGTCCTCCTTCTGGCTGCATTTTGAAGGGTAGTCTCATTGGAGGGATTGGGAACTGAGGTTGTACTTTAAAATGAAAGTGCCTCAGTTGTGTCCAACTCTTTGTGACCCCATGGACTGTACAGTCCATGGAATTCTCCAGGCCAGAATACTAGAGTGGGTAGCCTTTCTCTTGTCCAGGGGATCTTCCCAACCCAGGGACCAAACCCAGGTCTTCTGCACTACAGGCAAATTCTTTACCAGCTGAGCCACCAGGGAAGCCCAAGAATACTGGAGTGGGTAGACTATTCCTTCTCCAGCAGATCTTCCCCACCCAGAAATCAAACCGGGGTCTCCTGCATTGCAGGTGGATTCTTTACCAGCTGAACTATTGGGGAAGCCAGCTAATAAGCATTTTAAAATACAAAGTGATGCTATGAAGCAGTGTGACAGGTTTCCTCTGTCATTTTTAAACTGGATTAGAAGGCAGTCCCCAGAATTCCAGTAATGTTGTGGAAATATGGCCATTTTAATTTACAACCAAGATAAACTACATTCAGCTAGGAGCCAAGGGATCTAAGTTCTAGTTGTCATCTTGCACCATGTGATCCTGAATACTCTCAACTTCTGAAGTCAGAAGCCTCATCACAAAATGAAAGGGGTTGAGTCGGGTGTTACTTAAACTTAGGTTTAAACAAACACTGGGCCAACAGGATCATTGGCGCTATAGGGAATTCCTGTAGAATGTAAGGTCCAGCGAGTTGGTCTTAAAGACACTTTGACTTTGTGCATCGGCTATGTTGTCCCTACCTTACCACTCCCCCAAACTCCCAGAATCCTGCATCCTGTGAACAGGATATCCAGAGAGGAAGAAGCATCACCAGCAGGAGTTTCTACCTCTCCTGTTTCAGCTGCCCCAACTCACATGTCACCCTTTTCTGAGCTCTGGGCTGACTTAGTTGCCCCCCTACCTTCCCACAGTGCTCCAGGCTTCCTCAACCATATTATTCACCACTGAGTCTTGTAATTCTTGGATTCTTTTTCTGGCTACCCCAACAGCCTGTGAGCTCCATGATGGCAAGGATGATACCACAGTTAGCCTCACAATAGCAGCTGTCCTGAGTGTGGGAAGAACCAGGCACCTTCTGGGACTTTGGGAGACATGTTTGCTTCTTTATTCCCCTAGTAGGACCCATATTTCAAGTAAGAAGGCTTGTGTTTAGCCTTTGATTTCTTCCTGTGCATCCCTTTCTCACAGAAGAAGAGAGAAGAAGATTGCTAAACAATTAAAGAACCAAGACACTGAAAATGAACAGGAGTTAAAGGCCTCGTGGAAATGGAGGTGTCACTTCAAGGACAGGAGCTCACTTAGGTACCATTTCGACTGGGGCCACTGTATTAGGTCCACTGAAACCTGAAAAGCCATCTTGCCAATAGTTTTGCTTGGCTATCTACAGTGTTTGTGATGCTAGTTTTTCAGACACTTGCCTGTTACACTGACTGTTTTTTTTTTTTTAATTGATCCAAAGAGCAGCTAGAGTCTCTAATTTGGATGGGTCCCTGGAGGGCTGTTTGCCCACTTGTCAGTGCAGAGCAGGTGATCATGAAGTCTTCCCTAGATGGTGCCTTCCCTGTTCCCAGCCCCGCCACCAGCTCTTCCTGGAAAACCACACTAAGTCCCTGCCTGGTAGAATGCACAGCCCAGCCCAGCTTCCCTCTCTGCCAACAGTCTGAGTGAGGCCATACTTCTAGGTTCTTACTTCTCTTTCTTGGACTCAGACCCTTGGCTCTGGCTTTGCCACACCCGGTCACTGGCACTCTTTTTTTTCCCGTGACAGGACTGCAGGCCTGTGGGGACTGATTGTTTCATTTGGGCCCTCAACCTTGGAAATATTGAAAACACACGAATAAAAATCACACGAGATCCAAACACTGAAAAAATGAGAAATGAAAGTCAGGGAGAAAGTTTCTGCTCCTTCAAGCTTTGCCCTGCTCTCCAGAGTGAATCACTCTCAGCCTTGAGGCTCACTTCCTTCTGTCCTTTGTTCTGTGTGTACAAGCACAGACACCCCCACACACACATATATGAACAGACATACACACACACACTCCCACCTGTGTACCCAGAACAAACATGCACACACCTTACACACACCAACATAAACACAATCACATGTACACACACATACAAACACGTACATACATGCATGCAAGTATTAACACAAACATGCACACATACATCCATATATTCACACACTCACATGTGTATATATATAAACATTCATTACCCATTAACAAGCTGAAATGGGATCATATTATACAGACTCACTGCCCTTAGTGTTTTCACCTATTAATACGTCTAGAAGAGGTTTTCAGTCAGTGCATACTGGCTTGCTTCATTCTTTCAACTGCTGCATTCTATAGTGTGGATGTGCTATAATGTAATTAATTATGATTAATAATAAAATCTATAAACATAAGTAAATAAAACATGATTAAAATGAATGAGACTTTAATCAGTCTTTCACTACTTCATGGTTGAAGTGGTTTCTATTTGTTTCTCACCACACGCCATGGTCTGAAGCACAACCCTGCTGTGAATGCAGCTCCTGCTGTCTTCCTGCATTCCTGGGGCAGCCTGGAGAAGAGACCTGATTTTACCTGGTAGGTGCAGATCAGTGTGTGAAGTGGAAAACCAGGGGGAAGCCCAAGAAGGAAGAACAGCCTCTCCTCAGGGAAGCAGGGCCAAGTGGCCTGCACCTGGTGATGCAGCTTTCCCACAGCTAGGCAGGTGGCTTTCCTGTGTGTTTGGACCAGCCATGGGCAGCCAGTCCTGGAAAAGCCTGCCTGCTGCCTGGCAGGAAGGGAGTGTCCTCAGAGGAGCTGCTGTATTGTGTCATTTACATAGAGGCGGTGGAGGCAGGACTCCAGGAGCCCTAGGGGAAGAGAGGTGGGGCTGTGGTCTAGCCCACCAAGGGGAACGTCTTCCCCAGGTCATACAGCTGAACCCAAACCTAGTGACATGTTTTCTTTGCAAAAACTCTGGTCTAGATTTTGATAATGTGGTTGAAGTCAGATCTGGTGAAAGTGCAGGGCCCCCTGTGCTGGCCCCAGAATGTGAATGGGCCTGAGGCAGAAAATGTAAAGGTTTCCTGAGTTCACATCAAGCCTTCAAGCCTTGCTATAGAGGAGTGCACAATGGGCAGTGGAAACTGAAATTGGTGAGCTTGTAAGCCCCCTCAACCACCAAAGCTGAGATTCTACAATGGGGCAGAATCAGGGCCATCAGGGTTTCCATTTTTAATCTGCAAAATCTGAGTCATCAAACTAGCTTCACTGAATGAAATGGGGAATAAAAGTTGTGGAAGCTTGAGAAAGCTACTACTCAGTTGACACCAGCTGCTGCCTAATCCTTTCACCTCCCTGATCCTGGTCTAGGTGATCCGCGTCATTGTGCAGCCTCCATTCAGAAAGCAGTCCTTACCTGCAGCCACTGGGGGCTGCCAACTGCAGGCCTTCATTTTCTTCACTTCCACAGTCCACAGGCATGCTCAGAAAAGCCTTGTTACCACCGCAGTTCTGGTGGGGAATACCTGCACCCAGGCCAAGGCCTTGGAGGGCTAGCTCAGTGCTGGGTTGTAGGCAGCAGAAGAAGTCTCGCCCGCCAGCATTTTGCCAAACCCTGTAACCAGAAACAGGACCCCCAAGAGCCCTTTTGGTGCTTAGAATCGAACACAATTTTCCCCTGAATCATTCTAGTAGTTTCTGCTTCTGATCCTGACCCAAGGATGGGCACTTGTCCACCTTCCTCTTCCTCTTCCCTGGCCTGTTTCTACTCTTGGCCATGGTTTCTAATACAAAAGCTCTTCTGCCATCTGATGGAGACAAACACCATGGAACTGGCTTGGGTAACACATTGTCAAGGTGACTTGGCTGCAGAGACATGGTGTGGCAGTGGGTCTTAGTTGCAGCAGGTGGGTCTTCTATTTTGGTTGCAGTGTGCAAGATTTTTTAGTTGTAGCACATGCCATCTTTACTTGTGGCATGTGGAATCTAGTTCCCTGAAGAGGGATGGAACCCAGGTCCCCTGCACTGGGAGCATGGAGTCTTAGCCACTGGATCACCAGGAAAGTCCCTGCAAGGAGAACTTTGAACTTTATTGTCTCCCCAGGAATTCATAAAGAGTTTATTTCTGGGATATCTTGTGCTTGTCATGTGATTTTCTGGCATAATTTCTGATGAGGTATGTTGGACACTGGTGGCTGGAAATACTAGGAGGAGAAAATAGAATGACTAAGGAGTAAACTTTTGTCTGTGGGTCCACCACAGAGTTAAGAGCTAAGCCCAGTGGCTTAAGAGGTACAAATATCTGTGAAATGTTGGATATGTACACCAAGGGGGAACTCTTGGTTCTTCTGGTTTCCTGGAGTAAGGAGATGCTACATGGAGATACAGTGAAACATGCTGTACGTGGGCAGCATCCAGAGGTCTACATTTCCTCACCTGGGGGAATTTGTCACAGGTTCGTGGAGTATTTGGTCTCTTTCTCCTTCCCTTTCCATGCAGCTGGATGGGAGGCAGTGGTGCTGCAGACATGACCCTGCTCTACAAACCCTGAATTTTCCTCCAGTGCATTGTTCAAAGTCTGATGGTATGTGGATCTAGGGAATTAGCTGTATTCACAAAGTAGCCTTTATAAGTGTAGACACTTTACTTCCCCACCTGACAGGGAAGAGGGGTGTTATTTATTGGCCCTTCTTCACGCCTCCAAATTCTCAACTTCAGTACTAATATTTGTATTCAAATTTCTTAGAAATTGTGCTGCCAAGTATGCAGGCATACAACCTTGACTTGGGGGGGACAGGTGTCAGAGTTTCCTTGGTTTCTTCAGGAGCATTTCTGGTCCCTGGAGGGAACTCCACTCCCCCTTCCTCGCTTTATGGGTAGGGACTGTAGGCGTCTTCATGGAACCATGTGCTTGTATTTGGTTAGGATGTGATGAAGCAATCTGGTTGATTGTTTTTCCCTCAACAGTCTCTTCATAGTTGTTTTATTTATCGAGGTATAGTTGATGTACAGTATTATATGTTACAGGTGTACAACACAGTGACTCACAGTAGGTTATGCTCTATAGTTATTATAAAATATTGCCTATATTCCCTGAGCTGTACACTATTTTGTACGTAGTACTTTGTCCTGTTAATCCTGTTAGTGACAGGCCAATGGGTTCTCTTTATTTTTCTGCCTTGTATTTGGGCAATAACAAGTAATTCCATAGTTGGAACCACCTGAAGGTAGGTAAGTATTGGGAGTTCTAGGACCCCCAGGCATCCCATGCCCTTAATTTCCTTCCACCTGCTTCCTTCTCTCAGATGATAAGAATCCACAAGCCTTTGAGCTGGGATGGGTTGGTCTCAGTCAATACAGATTTTAGAGTAGTTGATGAGGATAACTTTTTCAGCTAGTTTTCTTGTGGATGTTGCCCTGGCTTTTTGATTTTGCTATCCTTTTGACTCTCTCTGTCTCTCTCTTTTCAGGGGTGAGGATTCAAAACTGATGTTGCCACCTCTGCTGCTACCTTCTCAGAATCTAGAAACTGTATTACTTCTGTGTCAGAATAATTAATACAGATATTTTCATGTTGATGCAGTAAAAAAGAAAAGTTAGAAGTTCTGGGCAAATTGTGACTTGACATGGAGCTAAGTCCCCTGTCCAGATTTCTCCTAAAAGGACAAATGGTAGGGGGCTGAGGGGGTAGGGTCTCCAGTGAACAGCAGGAAAGAAGAGCTTCCTGGGGAGTTGTACACACCAGCTGAGAAGAGCCAGGGCTGGAGGTATAACAGCTGGAAGGAGGAGCCTGGTCGCATCTGGTTGTGTCAGAGAAAGAACTGGGCACTGCCATGGAGTGGTTCTGTTGCTGGAATTGTGCCCTAGCAATCCACTGGCTGCCACAGTAAGAGAGAAAGAATGTCTAGGCTGCCTTCATCTTAGGCTTCAACCTCCCCAGCCCCGCCATTATTTGTTTCATATCAAAAAGGAAACGTCTAAAGCTGAGGGAGGTGACACGTCTTAGCTTCCACCCAGTCACCCAGTTGGAAGGGTGGAGTTGAGCTTGGGCCTCAGGTGGCCTGTCTGACCCCAGATCAAGTCCACCTCTCAGTCAAGTCTGGCCTCAGTTTCAGCAGGCTAATGCTTGATTGTCTGCTTCAAGTATCTGGTTTGGTCCCCTTAATAGGGGGACCAAATTTGGTCACAGATTCTAGAATAGAGGAGGCATATAGCAACTGATGGCCATCAGTCTATTAATTCAGGTGTGTGGACAAGAATCACTCACTCCTGAAAGGACCTTGAAATGAAGCTTTGGACAAGGAAAACAGAAGTCCCCCTTGTTTGGCTGCAAGAGGGCAGCCCACACTTGCTATCTGTCTTAATTCTTTGGTTCCAAGAGTCAATCCATTTGCTCCACCAGGACCACATTTACAATTGTGGCCAATCACAACATCAGTAATGTGCTTGGCAAACAGCTCTAATTATTTCTCCTGAGGTTCTCTTGTCATGATCCTTTTATTTTTCCTAAGGCTCTTTCTGCTTAACAAGGGTTAGGAGGGGTGACCCCAATCAGACTGAAGATCACAGAGTTGGGGTTCCTTTCCTGAGCCATGTGATTCAGGGACGCACCTCTGTCTGCCTACATGGAGAGTCAAGCTGAAGATGTGCAAGCTATAGCTGTCCTTTTGTGTGTCCTGAGCAAGAGGACAGGCATTTCTCATGACCTATCCTGATTTCACTGCAGCCTGATCTGTGAGCAGTGGGGAGTAGCAGAGGGCTCCAAGGCCTCAGATGCAGAAAACGTCAGAGTCCTTGGCAAGTGTGTGCCAAGTGGGATGTCCTTCAGAAGCTGGGGACCAATTAGTTAGGAAATGCTGCTAGTTGGGGAAAGAGTGAAAATTTCGACTACACCTCTGGGAAAACAGGACCCACGTCTGCCCACAGACTCAATCTCTATGCTGTCTGCTCTGCAGAAGTAAAATCAGCCCCTCCCTGAAGGAGCTGACATATACAGTCCTTAGCTCTTCAAGTCACTGATGATGGAGCCTGCCAGCTTTCATCTAAAGGAAAGCATGCACTGGACAGAGACTAGACTTCTTCCCATCTAGAAATCAAAACTTTAGGTAAGTGAGGACATCATGGTTGCCCAAAGCCCTGTTGAAATCAGGCAAACAAGCTGCTATCCGACAAAGAGATTTAATGAAAATCTCTTCATGGTTATCCTAAAATTGAAAGTGAAAGTCGCTCAGCCATGTCTGACTCTTTGTGACCCCATGGACTATACAGTCTAGGGAATTCTCCAGGCCAGAATACTAGAGTGGGTAGCCCTTCCCTTCTCTAGGGGAATCTTCCCAATCCAGGGATTGAACCCAGGTCTCCCGCATTGAGGATGGGTTCTTTACCAGCTGAGCAACCAGGGAATTTCACCCCAAAGTAGGTTTAATCTCAGTAAAACCAAGTTTGGCTCAAAGGAAGAGCAGGAAAGGGCAGTGTTTCTGATGTTCTCGACTCTTACCATTGAGTGTTTGGGCTCCTTCAGTGAAGGAGACCTGGGTACCAAGCTGGTACTGGAGCCAGGTACCCAGCCCACATCACAAATGCAATTTTGTCACAATTCCATTTCATGCTGGGGCAAGGGGTGGGGGGATGCCATCTATGGCCTTCTTGGTGAAGAGCAGCTTGGGGCCTCTTCCTTGGGAGTGGTGTTGCCTGTATCTTAATGATACAGGATACTTTTGAGTGAAAAGAGGCAGCTCTCCTCAGCCCTCCAGACAGCTCAGTCCTACTTAATGATGCCAGAGTCAGCCCTGATGGCAGCTCAAAGCCTTCCAGAAGGTCTAACCCTCTCCATGCCCCAGGACATGGCTCCGGCCTCCTGACAGGAGATTCCTGTGGAACAAGGCCACTCAGTGGGTGCTCTTCGAACCCAGGTATATACCCCACTCAGGCTAAATGCAGCATTCCCAAGAAATATACACAGAAGGGTGGTTTTCAATTATGAATATTCACCATAAGCAAGGAATTGGCAAGAAATATTGACAACTATTTCAACTTCTGAAAAATTTCCAGTGCTAGTTTAAAAATTGTGTGTGTGTGCATGTGTGAAAGAGAGAGAGAGATTCACAAAACTCGTTTGGA
>SJXQ01008221.1:401797-413409 GCA_006408695.1 Aepyceros melampus | reverse complement strand
AGCAAAAAAGGGGGCAAAGAAGACCCACTCACTTTCCTCTTCGATCTAGGAAACGACGGTGGGAGGCAGTCGAGTGGCCAGGCTCAGGGTGACAGTGGAGAAGGGGGCCCTCTGGGGGGCGGTGAGGACCCCCCGTGAGGAGGCTGCCCCACCCTTCCTTTGTGTGCAGAGGGCAAAGCAAGTGAAGTCTGCCAGCCTCTGATGTTCAGGAGAGGCCCGAAATATGAAGTTTGAAGGGAAATTTCCCAACTGTAAGTGCTGTTAACTAATTAAGATTTAACCACTGCGAATGCCCACAAAGGTACCTGCCTGCAGGCTCACAGGCCCCCAGCGGCTGACCTCTGGCCCAGCGTGACCGCCAAGGGCCTGCCCTGGGTGGTTGCTGATGAGCTCTCAGGGCGAGCAGAGTCCCTGATGCCCATTCGGGATGCCAGGCGGTCTCCAGGCCGTGAAGCACCTTTGTCAGGAGCTCCATACAGAGTGTGGTCTCTTCTCAAAGTTCCCGCTTTGACGCCTGGGGTTGCAGGAGGGTGACCATATGCAGACAGATGGGCCCCTGGAAACTCTGGCTGGCAAAGATTAGCCAGCAAGTGGGATGCCAGGGCCCTGCACGAGGGCAGAGAGGGAGGACAGACAGGCCGAGGGCCTCCCTGGACCACAGAGCAGTTTTCCGGCAGGTCCAAGAAGCAGGCATTCACTCTGCAAACGCTCAGCTCCTGCATGCTGGGAGGGGGTCCAGAGCCGTGGGCTGCAGACGCCTCCTCCCTGCTGGGAGGGGCCCATGCCAGCCTCGGGAGGGCCCTTCTCTGGGAGGGGAGTGTGCTCACCTACAGGCGTCCCATGGGAGGAAGACAGAGACTTGATAGATTTGTTTAGTCTATTCTAAGACCTGCTGACTCAGCCGGAGTCACAAGCCCGGGTCCTGCCGCTTTTCATTCTTCTGAAAACAGGAAGTTTTGCAGGCTGAAGAGAAGTGCTTCAGATTTGAAAGTAAAAATGAAGAGAGCTAGAAATGATACGTGATGGATAATCATAAAAGGATATTTTCTTCTTAATTTCTACAAAGCCACAGTAGTAAAGATATATGTTGGGGTTTATAACATTTGTAGAAATAAAATGTATACAAATAATCCAAAGAGCTGGAGGAGGAAAAAGGGCCTCATCCGTTGGAGGGTCCTTAAGTTGTATGTCGAGTGGTTTACTATTCACTGTGATAAGTTAAAAGGGCATATTATCATCTCTGGAGAAATCTGCCAGAATATAAAACAAAGAGCTGTAGCTAAAAAGCCAATAGAGAAGATAAAATGGAGCACTAAAGATGATTTGATTAATCAAAAAGTAGGCAAGAAATGAAGCTCAAGAGGACAATGAATATAAGTGAGAAACAGAAAACAAATACTAAGACGGTAGATTATACTCAATCGCACCAGTGATTACAGTACATGTGAGTGGACTAAATGCTCTGAATAAAAAGCAGAGATTTTCACACTGGATTAAAAAATACTACCCAATAACGTGCTGTTTACAAAAGCCACAGAGGCAGAAAGATTGAAAGAAAAGAATGAAAAAATATGCCATTCAGACAATAATGACAAGCCAGCCAGGGCAGCTAGTGACTTATTTCAGATAGAGAAGACCTTAAGCTGGGCTTCCCAGGTGGCACTAATGGTAAAGAACCCGCCTGCCTATTTAGGAGACATCAGAGATATGGGTCCAATCCCTGGGTTGGGAAGATTCCCTGGAGGAGGGCATGGTAACCCATTCTAGTATTCTTGCCTGGAGAATCTTATGGACAGAGAGGAGCCTGGTGGGCTGTCCAATAACGTGCTGTTTACAAAAGCCACAGAGGCAGAAAGATTGAAAGAAAAGAATGAAAAAATATGCCATTCAGACAATAATGACAAGCCAGCCAGGGCAGCTAGTGACTTATTTCAGATAGAGAAGACCTTAAGCTGGGCTTCCCAGGTGGCACTAATGGTAAAGAACCCGCCTGCCTATTTAGGAGACATCAGAGATAGATATGGGTCCAATCCCTGGGTTGGGAAGATTCCCTGGAGGAGGGCATGGTAACCCATTCTAGTATTCTTGCCTGGAGAATCTTATGGACAGAGAGGAGCCTGGTGGGCTGCAGTCCATGGGGTCGCATAGGGTCAGACACAACAGAAGTGACTTAGGCTGCACGCATGCTATGTATGGGAAGATGCTTTGCTCAGTCCATGGGTGGCGCTAGTGATAAAGAACCTGCCTGCCAATACAGGGCACTTAGGAAACACAGGTTCAATCCCTGGGTCAGGAAGATTCCCTGGAGAAGGAAACGGCAACCGACTCCAGTATTCTTGCCTGGAGAATCCCATGGACAAAGGAGCCTGGTGGGCTACGGCTGACAAGATTGCAAAGAGTCAGACACGATGGAAGGATATTAGTGGAGATAAAGAGGAATATTTGATGACTGTATTAGTAATCTATTGCTTTGTAACAACTCCAAACGTTAGCAGCTTAAAATGATAAGCTTTGATTCTCTCATCGTTTCTGTAAGTCAAGAACTGGGGGCGACCTACCTAGGGCCGTTCTGGCTCAGGGTCTTGTAATGACCAGGCAGCTTGGTCATCTGAAGTCCTGACTGAGGTAGATATGGGTCCAATCCCTGGGTTGGGAAGATTCCCTGGAGGAGGGCATGGTAACCCATTCTAGTATTCTTGCCTGGAGAATCTTATGGACAGAGAGGAGCCTGGTGGGCTGCAGTCCATGGGGTCGCATAGGGTCAGACACAACAGAAGTGACTTAGGCTGCACGCATGCTATGTATGGGAAGATGCTTTGCTCAGTCCATGGGTGGCGCTAGTGATAAAGAACCTGCCTGCCAATACAGGGCACTTAGGAAACACAGGTTCAATCCCTGGGTCAGGAAGATTCCCTGGAGAAGGAAACGGCAACCGACTCCAGTATTCTTGCCTGGAGAATCCCATGGACAAAGGAGCCTGGTGGGCTACGGCTGACAAGATTGCAAAGAGTCAGACACGATGGAAGGATATTAGTGGAGATAAAGAGGAATATTTGATGACTGTATTAGTAATCTATTGCTTTGTAACAACTCCAAACGTTAGCAGCTTAAAATGATAAGCTTTGATTCTCTCATCGTTTCTGTAAGTCAAGAACTGGGGGCGACCTACCTAGGGCCGTTCTGGCTCAGGGTCTTGTAATGACCAGGCAGCTTGGTCATCTGAAGTCCTGACTGAGGTGGAGCGTCCACCTCCAAGGTGGCTCATTCACATTTATGCTCAGTTCAAATGATGGAAGGGAGAAATTCCCTGAAACACAAGACTTTCTAAAACTGATTCAAGGAGAAAAACAAAATCCGGGTAGCGCTGTATTTGTTAAAGAAACTGAAATTGCATTTTGCACTCCTTCCACGAACTTTGGTTTCTCTGGTGAAATAGTACTGGTCTTACCCAGATTCTTACAGCGTAGAAGGGGATAACTGATACTCCAAACTGACAAGGGCATTATGAGAAAAAAAAAGCCAGAGGCAGCATCTCCCACGAATGTAAATGCAAACGCCCTTAACAAATGTTTAGCAGGGCAGACTCTATGATATGTAAAACGGATAATATATTCTGGCCAAGTGGGGTTTATCTAGGGACTATCATCACTGGAAAATGAATCAGTAAAGTTCACCAAAGTAACAAACTAAAGGAGAAAAGCCGTGTGTGTGCGTGTGCGTGCGCGTGTGTGCACGTGTGCGTGCGCGTGTGTGCGCGTGTGCGTGCGCGTGTGTGTGCTTAGTCGCTCAGTGTGTCTGACCCTGTGCAGGCTCATGAACTGCAGCCAGCCCGGCTCCTCTGTCTGTGGGATGTTTTAGGTGAGAACCCTGGAGCAGGCTGCCACTCCCTCCTCCAGGGGGTCTTCCCCACCCAGGGATCTTCCCCGCCCAGGGATTGAACCTGCGCCTCCTGTGTCTCCTGCATTGCAGGCAGATTCTTTGCCCACTGGGCCATCGGGGAAGCCCCAAAGGAGAAAAACCATAAGGTCATCTCAATAAATGAAGAAAAAGGTGCAGTAAAGTTCCATACCCATTCATGATTAAAAAAAAAAAAAGGCAACTTTTGGAAAATTAGGAATAGATGGAAATTATATCAGTATGACAAAGGGTATATACAAAAACCCTATATTTAACATCGTATTTAGTGGTGAAATACTGAGCACTTTCCCTGTAAGATTGGGAATAAGGCAGGGATGCCATTTTCACCATTTCCATTCAACATTGAAGGGAAGTCTTGGCCAGTGTAATAAAAGAAGGAAAGGAAATAAAAGGAAGAAGTAAAATGATCTCTATTTGCAAATGAAATGATTTTGTACATAGGAAACCCTAAGCAGACTTCAAAAAGACGACTAGAGAGAATTCCCTGGTGGTCCAGGGACTACGATGATGACCACACTCCCAATGCAGGCGCCTGGGATTCATTCCTGGTCCGGGGACTAGATCCTCGTCAGGGGGCCAGACCACACAGGCCGCAACTAAGGGTTTCAATGCCGCAATGCAGGATGAAGGTCCTGAGAGCTATAACTAAGAACAGACACAGCCAAATAAATAAACAAATAAACAGAAATTTAAAAAGACTCAGAACTAATTTATAAAGTTGGCAGGAGAGTTATTCAATTGTATAAAAAAGTCAAGGTGAAACAACTGGAAAATGAAATTAAAAGATAATTCTGCATAGCATCAAAGCTTCACGTACCTAGGGATAAATTTCCCTAGGAAAATTTGAGCAAAGATACCTACGCTGAAAACTACAAAATTACGTGACAGAAGTCAAAGACTGAATGAAATGAGGGGAGGCGGAGTTTAAAACACGCCTTCCTGGTGGCTCAGCAGTAAAGAATTTGCCTGCAATGCAAGAGACTGCCTTCAGTGCCAGAGATGTGGGTTCAATCCCAGGGTCGGGAGAATCCCCTGGAGAAGGAAATAGCAACTCACTCCGTATTCTTGCCTAGGTAATCCCATGGACAGAGGAGCCTGGGGCGGGGGATACAAGCCACGAGGTCACAAGGAGTTGGACACGACTTAGCAACTAAACATGCTTATTAATTGAAAAACTCCATAGCGTTAAGGCGCCAAGTACTCATGATGGTTATTGGCCTTGGCTTGTGCAGCAGAAGCAAGTCCCCTGACCAGGGATCGAAACTTCAGCCCCGCAGCAGGAGCACGGAGTCTTAACCGCCGGACCACCAGGGAAGCCCCTCCATGAATTTTTATAGAATAATTGAATAGAGTCAATGCCATTCCAGTCACATTTTCAGTAGATTTTTGAAGAAATTGTCAGGTTTATTCTAAACCAAATGGGAAATGTAAATTTTGAAGAAGAAATATAAAATTGTAGCCCACCTGATTTCATGACTTATTTTTAATGCTGGTAATTAAGACAAGTGTGATGCTGGTATAAGGACACACAGACCAACACAGAATAGAGTCCAGAAATAAACCCTCCATGTACAATCAACTGATTTACAGTAGAGACGCCCATGTAATTCATGGGAGAAGGGAAGCCTTTTCAACAAATGTTATTAGAATGGCTGGTTATCCACATGGAAAAAAAAAAAAAGAAAACAAAAACCAGCTGAAACTTGACCTGTTTCACGGCATCCACACTTGCTCTGAGCAGAACCACAGGAAAGGCTGGCCCGGGAGGAGGGTCGCGTGGCTGCCCTCGCCCCCTGTCCCCGGCTGGCCGCTGTCTCGTGTCTAGGGCACACCCGTCCCATCCCAGGATCCAGCGCCTTCAGCCTCCTCTGGGGCCCCCTTCTTTCTTTCTCTTCTTCTCTGCTGTGTTTGGAGGCCTCTCAGACTGTCCCCCACGGATGGCAGTCCCTTCCTGACACAGGCAGGCCCGGGATCAGCGCTGGCACCCCCTCCTGGAAGTCCCCTGTGCTTTATGGGGGGGGGGTGAGACCCTCTTCCTTGCATCTGTAACACTGAGGGGGAAGACGGTTTGTCGTCCACACCGGGGCACGCACAACTAGAAAAGGGTGGACACGCTGGTGGCTGTCAAGGTCAAACTGGGACGCACGGGGCCTCTCTAAGCCGCTTCACATGCTGTCCTTGGACTGAGCGGACGTGTCCATCACTTCTCCAGAGGCTGAGCTTACAGAAGCGGCCACACCTTGGTGTGACCCTCCCCCGAGCTCCTGCCTGCCCCTGGCCCTGAGTTGCCCCCGCTGGTGTTAACAGACTAAAGGAGAAAAGCCGTGTGTGTGCATGCGCGTGTGTGCGTGCGCGTGTGTGTGCTTAGTCGCTCAGTGTGTCTGACCCTGTGCAGGCTCATGAACTGCAGCCAGCCCGGCTCCTCTGTCTGTAGGATGTTTTAGGTGAGAACCCTGGAGCAGGCTGCCACTCCCTCCTCCAGGGGGTCTTCCCCACCCAGGGATCTTCCCCACCCAGGGATTGAACCTGCGCCTCCTGTGTCTCCTGCATTGCAGGCAGATTCTTTGCCCACTGGGCCATCGGGGAAGCCCCAAAGGAGAAAAACCATAAGGTCATCTCAATAAATGAAGAAAAAGGTGCAGTAAAGTTCCATACCCATTCATGATTAAAAAAAAAAAAAGGCAACTTTTGGAAAATTAGGAATAGATGGAAATTATATCAGTATGACAAAGGGTATATACAAAAACCCTATATTTAACATCGTATTTAGTGGTGAAATACTGAGCACTTTCCCTGTAAGATTGGGAATAAGGCAGGGATGCCATTTTCACCATTTCCATTCAACATTGTCAACTTTTGGAAAATTAGGAATAGATGGAAATTATATCAGTATGACAAAGGGTATATACAAAAACCCTATATTTAACATCGTATTTAGTGGTGAAATACTGAGCACTTTCCCTGTAAGATTGGGAATAAGGCAGGGATGCCATTTTCACCATTTCCATTCAACATTGAAGGGAAGTCTTGGCCAGTGTAATAAAAGAAGGAAAGGAAATAAAAGGAAGAAGTAAAATGATCTCTATTTGCAAATGACACGATTTTGTACATAGGAAACCCCAAGCAGACTTCAAAAAGATGACTAGAGAGAATTCCCCAGTGGTCCAGGGACTACGATTCCACACTCCCAATGCAGGCGCCTGGGATTCATTCCTGGTCCGGGGACTAGATCCTCGTCAGGGAGCCAGACTACACAGGCCGCAACTAAGGGTTTCAATGCTGCAATGCAGGATGAAGGTCCTGAGAGCTATAACTAAGAATGGACACAGCCAAATAAATAAATAAATAAACAAAAATTTAAAAAGACTCAGAACTAATTTATAAAGTTGGCAGGAGAGTTATTCAATCGTATAAAAAAGTCAAGATGAAACAATTGGAAAATGAAATTAAAAGATAATTCTGTATAGCAACAAAGCTTCAAGTACCTAGGGATAAATTTCCCAAAACATGAGCAAGATACCTACGCTGAAAACTACAAAATTACGTGACAGAAGTCAAAGACTGAATGAAATGAGGGGAGGCGGAGTTTAAAACACGCCTTCCTGGTGGCTCAGCAGTAAAGAATTTGCCTGCAATGCAAGAGACTGCCTTCAGTGCCAGAGATGTGGGTTCAATCCCAGGGTCGGGAGACTCCCCTGGAGAAGGAAATAGCAACTCACTCCAGTATTCTTGTCTAGGGAATCTCATGGACAGAGGAGCCTGGGGCAGGGGATACAAGCCACGAGGTCACAAGGAGTTGGACACGACTTAGCAACTAAACATGCTTATTAATCGAAAAACTCCATAGCGTTAAGGTGCCAGGTACTCATGATGGTTATTGGCCTTGGCTTGTGCAGCAGAAGCAAGTCCCCCGACCAGGGATGGAAACTTCAGCCCCGCAACAGGAGCACGGAGTCTTAACCGCCGGACCACCAGGGAAGCCCCTCCATGAATTTTTACAGAATAATTGAGTAGAGTCAATGCCATCCCAGTCACATTTTCAGTAGATTTTTGAAGAAATTGTCAGGTTTATTCTAAACCATATGGGGAAATGTAAATTTTGAAGAAGAAATATAAAATTGTAGCCCACCTGATTTCATGACTTATTTTTAATGCTGGTAATTAAGACAAGTGTGATGCTGGTATAAGGACACACAGACCAACACAGAACAGAGTCCAGAAATAAACCCTCCATGTACAATCAACTGATTTACAGTAGAGACGCCCATGTAATTCATGGGAGAAGGGAAGCCTTTTCAACAAATGTTATTAGAATGGCTGGTTATCCACATGGAAAAAAAAAAAAGAAAACAAAAACCAGCTGAAACTTAACCTGTTTCACGGCATCCACACTTGCTCTGAGCGGAACCACAGGAAAGGCCGGCCCGGGAGGAGGGTCGCGTGGCTGCCCTCGCCCCCTGTCCCCGGCTGGCTGCTGTCTCGTGTCTAGGGCACACCCGTCCCATCCCAGGATCCAGCGCCTTCAGCCTCCTCTGGGGCCCCCTTCTTTCTTTCTCTTCTTCTCTGCTGTGTTTGGAGGCCTCTCAGACTGTCCCCCACGGATGGCAGTCCCTTCCTGACACAGGCAGGCCCGGGATCAGCGCTGGCACCCCCTCCTGGAAGTCCCCTGTGCTTTATGAGTGGGGGGGTGAGACCCTCTTCCTTGCATCTGTAACACTGGGGGGGCCAGATGGTCCCCTTCTTTCTTTCTCTTCTTCTCTGCTGTGTTTGGAGGCCTCTCAGACTGTCCCCCACAGATGGCAGTCCCTTCCTGACACAGGCAGGCCCGGGATCAGCGCTGGCACCCCCTCCTGGAAGTCCCCTGTGCTTTATGGGGGGGGGGTGAGACCCTCTTCCTTGCATCTGTAACACTGAGGGGGAAGACGGTTTGTCGTCCACACCGGGGCACGCACAACTAGAAAAGGGTGGACACGCTGGTGGTTGTCAAGGTCAAACTGAGACGCACGGGGCCTCTCTAAGCCGCTTCACATGCTGTCCTTGGACTGAGCGGACGTGTCCATCACTTCTCCAGAGGCTGAGCTTACAGAAGCGGCCACACCTTGGTGTGACCCTCCCCCGAGCTCCTGCCTGCCCCTGGCCCTGAGTTGCCCCCGCTGGTGTTTGCTGGCTAAAAGCGGAGAGTGGGGTGGCGAGCTGGTGACAGGCTGGGGCGGCTCTGAGCACCGGGTCCCTCATGTCTCCCGTCTCCTGCTCAGGTGTCAGCTCAGTGGTCAGGCCTCGGCTGACCCAGCAGTTCCCAGAACCAGCCTGGGCTGATCCCGCTGAGTGGCGCTCCGTTTCAGACATATCCTTGGCTCACTGGATCCCATGTTCGCGCCGTCACCTGCTCACCCACCTACCAGTCCGCCCACCCCACGGATGCCTGTCAGGCCGCTCCTCCCAGCCATCCGGGTTTCAGCCCAGGGAGACGGCCCCCACTCCGACCCCCAGGAGCTTGCCTTCCAGTGAGACACGCAGACACTGAGGCTCAAAACAGCACAGAAAGCGCAGCACGAGGCGGAGGGAGCCCCTCCCGATGCTCAGCCGGTGGGCGGGCACCAGGGGAGCTGAGGGCAGGGTGCCCGCTGCCAGGAGCTCCCGGTGCACAGGACAGAGAGACATGAGGACAGGCCCCGGGGGCTTGGCGGGCCGGCAGCGCCGTTTCTGTGCTAAGGTCAGGGAGGGCTGGGGACACGCGGAGCTCTGCCCAGAGACGGAGTTGGAGATGGCAGAGGCGACGCGGCTGACCTTGAAGGTCAGGAAGGTCACGGTCCGCCCTCTGCCAGCCTGGCCTCCTGCCTCCTTCCTCGGAGTCCACGTCACAGATGCTACTCTGCTTCTCCTTCTGCAGACGAGGCTCCCGCAGTCAGGAGACTCGCCGGAGGTCACCCGGCTGGAGAGACGCCAGAGGGATGGGAGCCCAGTCCTGCTTTTGCAGGTCCCTCTAGGGGCTGTCACTTCTCCGGGACTGGGGACACGCTGGCTCTATAGGGCCCAGGCTGGCGTCCGTTCGCCCAGCAGCAGGTTCCGGGACAGAGGTTCGGCCCTGCCCATCTGTCCAGACTGGGCTGCTCATCACACACGCCAGACACTGCCAGCTGCCCGGCTGCCCGTCTGTCTCTGCCAGTGGCACGCGGATGGACAGCCCCTCAGGGGGCCCTGCAGCTATTTCCTGGGGCTGGGAGAGGTGGAGGCTGATGCTGGCGCACCTCTGAGGCTGCCCCACCCTCATCGCATTTCCAGGGGCTCTAGGAAGAAAGGCACACCCCTCCTTGGGTCCAGCATGAAGTGGTCCCAAGAATGGATGGCCCCTCCCCATCTTACCCCCAAAGCCAAGGCTGAGGTCACTGACCCTCCTTCCTCAGCCTGCCAGGCTGTCAGAGCCCTGGCCTCACTTGGCTGGAAGCATCCAGTCCTCAGGGCACTGTCTGGGGAGACACAGTGGGAGAACCTGGGGTGGCCACAGTCCTGTCCATCCCAGGAGGGATAGACAACTTGCAGAAGTGTCTCTGGGCCGGGGAGGGGTCCAGGGAATTCTTCTTTCCTTTCCTTAGCGTTCTCCAAATTTCCAAGGATGAGCAGCACATACCTTTTCTAGCGGAATAAGGACAACTTTTAAAAAACAATCTCTTGGTGTTGTAAGAGGCATTGTTGTAACAGGTTTCACGTAGCAGGTATAGAATGTCTTCTTCTTTGGTAAAAATGGAAATTTCTGTGGGTCTCCATCACAAAAATGAACACGGCCGGAGGGTTCTATGCCTCAAGTGCCTCCCTCTGAGTCCAAAAGTTTTGGTGACTTAGCTTTCCAATGTTTTCTGTAGGACTTGAAAGTCTTGACAATGACCGTGAAGTATCATTTTAAAATATCGTCAGAAACACATAAAAGGATCTCTACTTTGGAAGCTGCAAGGAATGGCGTCAGCTGTCTTCCTCCTCCCTCCCATTCGCTCTTCCGCATCACCATCGGTCCATCCGTCCATCCACTCATCCACCATCAGGCTCCCTCCCTCCCTCCCCTTCTTCACCAGGGAAGCCCTGGGGGAGGGGTGCTGGCAGGGGAAGGGGCAAGGTTTGTGGCAGGTGGGCAGGGAAGGGAGGGGAGTGATGGGTGAGCAGAGGATTCCCTGCAGGAGGGAAAGCTGAAGATGGGGGTTGGGGGGCAAGGGCACCCTCCAGGCAGCAGGTGTTGAGGACCCCGGGGCTGGGAGGGGCAGGGGAGGGCGGAGGGGGCACCGGGCTCTGCAGTGACTCCCCCCGCCCTTTGCCGACGCGCTTTGTGAGCACTTGGTGGGGAAGCCGCGCCATCTGGTGGCCAGTGGGGAGACTGCAGGGCAGGTCCTCGGTGAGGACAGCCCCTCATCCAGCCAGTGTCCCGGCTCCCATCCGCCCAGCCCGCCATGTAGGGCTTGGGGGGTGCCACACCCTCTTCACTCCTGCCTCAGCTGGTGGCAGGGTGGGAAGGAGGCGGGAGCTGGGGTGCCCGTCCTCGCCCCAGTCCTGGGGGCTCCCCGCCTCCTTGCTATGCCTCTGGCCTGGTCCTCGGGCTGCCCTTGTCCCCTGCAGGCCAGGGGCGGGGAGTCAAGACCACGGCTCTCACCCGGCCCCCGGCCCTTGGGTCCCCAGTGTGAGTGAGCCGGGGAATGACGTGGAGTCCC
>SJXQ01008221.1:341422-380716 GCA_006408695.1 Aepyceros melampus | reverse complement strand
CTACAATCACGTGGCCTGAGTCTACAAAACATGAAAATATGAAATGAAATAAATACTTGAATATCAACCACTGAATAAAAGCAGGTGAGATAATTTGGACTAGGGACTAAGGAACTTCACTATCTACTTTAGATGTACACATTGTTCAAACTAATGACATCCATACAACAACATTTATTTTTGCCCTATAGTCACAACCTCAGTAAAGATACAATTTGTTTTTAGTCCAACTCTATGACTGTCTTTTCAAGTTGCCAGTTCATATCAATGATAAAATTAATCAATTCCATTAAAATATTTTAAAAACTATATTTTGCCCTAATAGCCATAGTCTCAGTGAAGATCTGGTTTCTAGTCCGTCTCTCCAATTAACTTTCATGTTGCCAATTTCTTCCAAATCATGAGCAACTGGCCGTGTGGTAATTGGTGCTACAAGTATCTAACACAGTGGTTAACACCATATATGGATGTCTTTGATAATAGTCCATCAAGCCATCAGAAGAATCAAAGGGTATATGGGACATCAGATGTTATCAGCTTATGTATTTAATATTTTGTAAATCAGAACTTGCACAAGTATTTCCATCTCAATACTCCTGTGAAGATCTCTTTAAATCATTTCATTTATTCAGTTTCTGAAAAAGGCCATGGGTAATTGAATTCAGTCACATCTGTATTTTCTTATGATAAAGAATAAACATCAACAAAACAAAAGTAACTACCACCTCCACAACAAAAAGCAATCAAATAGAAATCTATATCTTGGATTTTCAAAATGCATAGCCATTCCACAATCTATTTATGTCACCTGTTTTAGCTGATGCCAATCTGACATCAAATTACTAACTGATAAATCAGTTCTATTGAGCAAGCATTCATCTTGGTACAATAATTTATTATAATACTTGATGAATGAAATGACCAGTAAATTCCAATAAATATTTAATCACTTCAATCAGTTCAGTTCAGTTCAGTCGCTCAGTCGTGTCCGACTCTTTGCGACCCCATGAATCGCAGCACGCCAGGCCTCCCTGTCCATCACCAACTCCCAGAGTTCACTCAGACTCACGTCCATTGAGGCTGTGATGCCATCCAGCCATCTCATCCTCGGTCGTCCCTTTCTCCTCCTGCCCCCAATCCCTCCCAGCATCAGGGTCTTTTCCAATGAGTCAACTCTTCGCATAAGGTGCCCAAAGTACTGGAGCTTCAGTTTTAGCATCATTCCTTCCAAAGAAATCCCAGGGTTGATCTCCTTCAGAATGGACTGGTTGGATCTCCTTGCAGTCCAAGGGACTCTCAAGAGTCTTCTCCAACACCACAGTTCAAAAGCATCAATTCTTCTGCGCTCAGCCTTCTTCACAGTCCAACTCTCACATCCATACATGACCACAGGAAAAACCATAGCCTTGACTAGACGGACCTTAGTCGGCAAAGTAATGTCTCTGCTTTTGAATATACTATCTAGGTTGGTCATAACTTTTCTTCCAAGGAGTAAGCGCCTTTTAATTTCATGGCTGCAGTCACCATCTGCAGTGATTAGTACTATATATATATATATATATATACATATATATATACACACTTCAGTAGCAGTACATAGATACAGATAGATATATTCTAAATGTTTTTCTTAAGCTCTATTCATAAGGCAAAACAGAAATAGAATTAGTCTTTTAGTATTTATAACTACATTAGACACTAACTGAGATGAAATCCAGAGTGATCAATGTGACTAGATTTTAGTTTAACCAGAATCTGGTCACTAATCACAAACATCAGTAATGTGCCACTGCCAGTAAAGAACAAATAAAAAGAATATAAAACTTATATATAAGAAGACAATGATCAGTTTTCTTAATTATTACATACATAACATACTTAATACATATGATTTTCATTGTGTTCAATTTAGCCCTTTCTTATAAAATCCCACAAATAATTTAATATTCAAAATATAAAGGATTTTGAAGATCCCCTGGAGAAGGAAATGGCAATCCACTCCAGCACTCTTGCCTGGAAAATCCCACAGACAGAGGAGCCTGGTAGGCTACAGTCCATGGGGTTGCAAAGAGTCCGACACTACTGAGCAACTTCACTTTCGCTTTCAAAGGATAAGATAACTTATCCTTTAGATAAGGATATGTGTAACTTCAAGGACTTGCATCTCATTAAAATGGAAAAATGCTTCAAACACTGATAGATCCCTATCTTCTTGAAAACTATAAGATAACCACATAACCTTAGAACATAGGCTTATTGAATAATGCATAATAAGGTCAGGCAAAAATGGAGGTCGAAACTTATGAAGATAGCTACTGCACATAGATCACAGTAGCAGTGACTCAGGTACAGCTACATATTTCCCAAACGATCCCATTCCATATGTTATCAAGTGACTTTGCTTTGCTTGACCAAATTACTATGCTGGACTATATAACATTCCCTGCCTTTTACGTGTATTCAAAATACTGCTGGTGGTGCTAGTGATAGTAGTGTGATAATAATTTAATTAAACATTCAGAAAATGAAGATCATGGCATCTGGTCCCATCACTTCATGGGAAGTAGATGGAGAAACGGTGGAAACAGTGTCAGACTTTATTTTTGGGGCTCCAAAATCACTGCAGATGGTGACAGCAGCCATGAAATTAAAAGATGCTTACTCCTTGGAAGAAAAGTTATGACCAACCTAGATAGTATATTCAAAAGCAGAGACATTACTTTGCCGACAAAGGTCCGTCTAGTCAAGGCTATGGTTTTTCCTGTGGTCATGTGTGGATGTGAGAGTTGAACTATGAAGAAAGATGAACACCAAAGAATTGATACTTTTGAACTGTGGTGTTGCAGAAGACTCTTGAGAGTCCCTTGGACTGCAAGGAGATCCAACCAGTCCATTCTGAAGGAGATCAACCCTGGGATTTCTTTGGAAGGAATGATGCTAAAGCTGAAACTCCAGTACTTTGGCCACCTCATGGGAAGAGTTGACTCATTGGAAAAGACTCTGATGCTGGGAGGGATTGGAGGCAGGAGGAGAAGGGGACGATCGAGGATGAGATGGCTGGATGGCATCACCAGCTCGATGGACGTGAGTTTGAGTGAACTCCGGGAGATGGTGATGGACAGGGAGGCCTGGTGTGTTGCAATTCATGGGGTCACAGAGTTGGACATGACTGAGCAATTGAACTGAACTGAATTTAATAAAAATTCACTATAAATTCAAATGAACAGAAACGGTGTTTTAAATCAACTTCCCTGCATTTGGTAGGATGTATACCAGCAGCTAAAGCATTTGGAGTGAGGTAAAAACAGATCCTAGACAGCAACATAGATTGATTTCCTTTTTGCAGTATACAGAAACTATCACCAACAAACACATTGATAGCTATGCTTATGCCCAAAGAGCTGAACCACATTTTTTTCCACTATACCTTCTGTTTTATTCTCAGAATTGATCCATTGTACCTAAAAATGGTATAACTAATGAAATAAAGAAAGCTTATTCTAGAGCCAAGCATTTTAAAAAAGATATCCCTGTTCTTGGTTTATAAGTCTAACTTTTTTCATTGATGACTAGTGTAAAAACAAGGCAGGAGCTTATTACCCTACTCCTTCTTACTTAGGAGCACAGATACACAGAATTTCCAATAACAATTTTTTAAGCTGGAGCTACTGCCTCATATTTCTTTATAGAGAAAGTCTCCCTCTCCTCCTGCCACTAACTTCTACAGTTGTGTGCACATAAAAGTGAAAATTGAAGGGAAAATGCAAGTGTAATATTAAATAATTCTTCCTAATTCTTAACAGTTGATGGATTTCCAAGTGGATTTGATGTGCTACATTTCGCTTAGTTGTAATGGTTAAAAATTCTCCAGACACATGAAAAGATGCTCAACATGGCTAATCATCAGAGAAATGCAAATGGAAACAACAATGAGGTATCATCTCACATCTATCAGAATGGCTATTATGAAGAAAAACACAAATAGCAAATGTTGGTGAGAATATGGAGAAAAGTGAACACTGGGGATGTACATTGGCACAACCTCTGTGGAAAAGAACTATAGTTATTCCTTGCAAAAACTTAAAATAGAACTACTATAGGATTCACCAGTTCCACTCCTGGGTATATATCTACAGAAAATGGAAAACACTATAAAGAAGTCTATGCCCCAATGTTCACAGCAGTATTATTTACAATTGCCAAGATATGAAGCAACCTAACCTATATATATATATATAAACATGAACTTCCTTGGTAGCCAGCTGGTAAAGAATTCACCTGCAATTCAGGAGACCCTGGTTGATTTCTGGGTCAGGAAGATCCCCTGGAGAAGGGATAGGCTACCCACACCAGTATTCTTGCATTTCCCTGGTGGCTCAGACAGTAAAGACTCTGACTTAAATGAGGGAGACCTGGGTTCAGTCCCTGGGTTGGGAAGATCCCCTGGAGGAGGGCATGGCAATCTATTTCAGTATTCTTGCCTGAAGAATCCCCATAGATTCTTATGGGGTGGCAAAATGTTGGACATAAATGAACAAGTAAGCACAGTTAAGTATATTGAATATATATATTTATATATATATATATATACACACACATATAAATCATATAAAATAAAATATTGCTTGTGAAATAGGTCAGACAGAGAAAGGAAAATAAAGTGCATCACATTATATGTAGAATCTAAAAAAATACAAATGAATGAATATAGCAAAACAGAAACATACTCACAAATATAGAGAACAAACTAGTGGCTACCAGTGGTGGGAGGAAGACAGGGAAGGGCAAGATAGGGGTATAGGATTAAGAGATACAAAGGGCTATGTGTAAAATAAATAAGCAACCAGGATATATTGTACAGCTCAGGAAGTATAGCTATATTTACAAATATAACTATATCCTAATAATTTTAGAGTACAGCCTATAAAAATATTGAATCATTATGTTATATTAACCAGAATAATATAATATTGTAAATCAACTATACTTATAAAAAAGAAAAATTCTTCTGTTTAAAAAAACACGTCTATACTTGTGGCAGATTCATATTGATGTATGGCCAAACCAATTCAATATTGTGAAGTAATTAACCTCCAATTAAAATAAATAAATTTATATTAAAAAAAAAACTTAAAGAAGATTACTTGTGAAGTATTGGCTTTAGATGATGATGCTAACTTTAGCTTTAATCTTTTACTTAGACAATTTACAACACATTTGTGGAGTTATTATTTTAAAAATCCTAATATTTTTCCAATCATTAATCTATTAAGACAAAATCAAATGGAAAAATGGCCTAATGTTCGCTTTGAATGGATAAGTGAATCCTAGTGAGCCTGAATTTTCCTAGATATCACTAAGGGCACAAGAGAGAGTAATGAAAATAAATCCAGCCAAAGGGGATAGTTTGAGAGCAGGTATAAACTGGAGGGCACCCTCATTCTTTATACCTTCATGAAAATATAAATAAAAAATACTTCTTTGGGTCTGGTCAAGAAGACCAAACTTCCAGTTTGTACTCTGCGCTTCCTTCTGCAGACTTGGGAATCGAGTCATTTCATGTTGCTGTTGTTGCTCAGTCAGTAAGTTGTGTCCAATTCTTTGCAACCCCATGGACAACAGTGTGCCAGGTTTCCCTGTCCTTTACTGTCTCCTGGAGTTTGCTCAAACTCATGTTCATTGAGTTAGCAATGCCATCCAACCATCTCATCCTCTGTCACTCCCTTCTCCTTATGCCCTCAAAAAAGACTCCAGCATCAGGGTCTTTTCCAGTGAGTCAGTTCTTCACATCAGGTGGCCAAATATTAGAGCTTCAGCTTCAGCATCAATCCCTCCAATGAATATTCAGAGTTGATTTTCTTTAAGATTGATTGATTTGATCTCCTTGCTGTCTAAGGGACTTTCAAATGTCTTCTCCAACACCACAGTTTGAAAATATCAATTCTTTGGTGATATGTAATGTCATTACATATCTGTTATATTCAGGTTTTTCTCTACTCTCAAGATTAGTAAAGTCCTTCCCCTAAAGAAACATTCCATTGTATAGCATAAATTTTGGTATGATGTTGTGACTTGGCTACTAAAAGAGGACATGTGACTTCCAATTCTAGCCAATTTCTTGTAACAGGGGCCAGATTTATCTTCCCATATAAAACAACAACAATAAGAACTGGACAACAAAAATAAAATAATGCTTTTTCAAGGCAATGAATATCAGACAACAAAGGAAAATGATCTCTAGATTACAAGAAAGGAAATGAGCCCTGTGATTCCTGCATTGACTACCTTGATGAGTTCCAGGATCAGGGTAGGGAGGAAGAATACAGATGGAGCCCTGTGGATCTATTGAATTGAGGAGGCAGAGCCTAGAGTCCAGAAAGATCAGCGTGGCTAGAGTTTATAGGACAGAGTATAGAGAAGGAGAAAGCCACACACAGCAAGAACTTCTGAAACCTATAGAGAGTTCCCTTCAAGTATTCAGCAGTGTTACCAGTAAATGCAAGTGAGGAAACTACCTGATCCCTCCAAAAAGGATGAGAAATAAAGGTGTCCACCATTCATGCAAGGCTGAGAACAGTGACTATACCCACTAGAAACAGTGACTAGCCCGACTAGAAAAT
The DNA here is from genome assembly GCA_006408695.1 of Aepyceros melampus. Taxonomy (NCBI): domain Eukaryota; kingdom Metazoa; phylum Chordata; class Mammalia; order Artiodactyla; family Bovidae; genus Aepyceros; species Aepyceros melampus. The sequence goes on along the minus strand of SJXQ01008221.1, from coordinate 374,096 downwards.
CTCATGATTCACAAGGAGTGGAGAAAGTACACAGTAGGGTCTTTTTTTTTTAATTTTTATTTTTGTACTTTACAATACTGTATTGGTTTTGCCCTGCATTGACATGAATTCGCCACAGGTATACATGAATTCCCAACCCTGAGCCCCCCTCCCACCACCCTCTCCATATCATCTCTCTGGGTCATCCCAGTGCACCTGCCCCAAGCATCCTGTATCCTGTATGGAACCTAGACTAGATTTTTGTTCTTACATGATAGTATACATGTTTCAATGCCATTCTCCCAAATCATCCCACCCTCTCCCTCTCCCAAAATTCAAAATTCTGTTCTTTACATTTGTGTCTCTTTTGCTGTCTCGCATACAGGGTTATCATTACCATCTTTCTAAATTCCATATATATGTGTAAGTATACTGTATTGGTGTTTTTCTTTCTGGCTTACTTCACTCTGTATAATTGGCTCCAGTTTCATCCACCTCATTAGAACTGATTCAAATGTATTCTTTTGAATGGCTGAGTAATACTCCATTGTGTATATGTACCACAGCTTTCTTATCCATTCATCTGCTGATGGACATATAGGTTGCTTCCATGCCCTGGCTATTATAAACAGTATTGTGATGAATATTGGGGTATACATGTCTCTTTCAATTCTGGTTTCCTCAGTGTATATGCCCAGCACAGTAGGTTCTTATTTCAATAGTGGGGATCATTAATTCTAGACTGAGTATTGCTCCAGTCCGCATCTAACAAATCTTAAAAGCAAAAACTGAAAAGATTAAACTGCTTCCAAGATGTTTAACTACACCCCAGAGCAAAGCTTAAGAATATCTTTGAGATACAAATATATCTAAGGACAAGCTATGTAGTTTTCAGAGTTCAGTGGAAAATGAAATATGGAAATCTTGTTTAAAAAAAATAAGAAAAAAGTGTCATTAAAGAGGCTACAATATTAAGCTTATTTTTCCCTTCTTTCAGTCTCTCTCACGTTTTTTATTTGCTATTTAATGTTGTCCAAGTAAAGAAAAGGTAAAATCTTAAATTATTAGCTGGAATCTTACCATTCATTGTATATGAGACAATGGCAGTTTTAAATGCAAATATAAGAACTCATGTGCAAATTATAAAATTTTTCCTCAAGCCAACCAGAGCAGAAAAATGCAAGTGAAATCAGGAAGCCAAAAAAAGAGAGGGCTATTCAAGCAGAGAATCAGCCAAAGGGAACTCTCTCTTGGACACAATTTAACCTTAGGCAAAGAGATCCTTTAGTCACAGGAAGATTCATGGAATCAATGCAGAGTCCAACAGGTAATTGGTGACCCTGTTCCATGGCTTGGGATGTGCATGTTTGCTTATGCCTGATGATTATTGGTTTCCCTGTCCCACAAGCTTCCAGGCAAATGTGCTTCTTTCCAATCATCAGTAGGCTTTGGAAAAGGCCAGCTAGGAATCTCCTCTTCACACAAGATACCACCTCAATTCACATTGGTACACCAACTTCCAAGGGGCTTTAAGTTTGCTGTGTTGGACTGGGCTAGATACTTGAATTGGGGGTGGGAGAGAGGTTCACCATCATCTATATATGGCTTCAAAGAGAGTCAACTGTAAATGAGGTGACTCTGCCAGCTCAGTGCAGAAATGACTGCCTAGATGATAAACCCTGGGCAGATATGACTGAATTCTTTCAGTCATATCTAGCCCATATCTAGAATCCCATGTTATGGAGCTATCCTCCAAATGGAAAAAAAAAAAAACTTTAATTGGAGGATAATTACTTTACAAAATTGTGGTGGTTTTTATTTTAAAAGAAATCACATATCTAAATTTGATTTTTGTGAATCTGATTTTGTTGAAGTGGGAGACAGATGTCCTATTTCTGGAAATGGATCTGTAGAAACCTGTGATTCTTAGAACACAGCTTTAAAAACACTGCTTTGACCATTGCAAAGAACTCCGCTAGCTGGAAAGAAGCTCTGTGTCAATATGTTAAACTAACTCTGAATAGTCCCAGCAGAGAATACTCTCTCTCTTCTCTGAATCAGGGGGTAAAGTATTGTGCTTTTCTATGCTTTCCCACACCTCTTCTCTGCTTAATTGTTGTGCACATTCTCTAGCCCTGTAGTAGACTCTTCACCAGTGATAATAACTATTTGAACTGGGGTGGGCCCAAATCCCAAGATAGCAAATCAAAAGGAGTAGGAGGTCACCATACCTGAGAACTCTGTCTGCCCAGGGATAAATTGAGCCAATTTGACTCATTTTCACAAGTGACTGTTGGAGATTAAGAAAGAAAGGAGGCATAATAAACACATATGTAGAGGGGACATGAGGATAATGAGGAGTTACTACCAAAGAAAGGATATGAAATAGAAGCTACAAGCAACGGCTACACATTAGAGAAAAAGATGTAGAGAGGTACGAATCCATTTGGTCAGAAGATAAGTAAGAAAATCTGTGTTTCTCACAACCAGAGGAGTCAGACAAATCACACGTCCTTCAGAATAATCAGTAACTACTTCTAGCCATGTTGGCTTAAAGCTTAAAGCTCAACATTCAGAAAACGAAGATCATGGCATCTGGTCCCATCACTTCATGGGAAATAGATGGGGAAACAGTAGAAACAGTGTCAGATTTTATTTTTGGGGGCTCCAAAATCACTGCAGATGGTGACTGCAGCCATGAAATTAAAAGACGCTTACTCCTTGGAAGAAAAGTTATGAGCAACCTAGATAGTATATTCAAAAGCAGAGACATTACTTTGCCGACTAAGGTCCGTCTAGTCAAGGCTATGGTTTTTCCTGTGGTCATGTATGGATGTGAGAGTTGGACTGTGAAGAAGGCTGAGCGCAGAAGAATTGATGCTTTTGAACTGTGGTGTTGGAGAAGACTCTTGAGAGTCCCTTGGACTGCAAGGAGATCCAACCAGCCCATTCTGAAGGAGATCAACCCTGGGATTTCTTTGGAAGGAATGATGCTAAAACTGAAGCTCCAGTACTTTGGCCACCTCATGCTTAGAGTTGACTCATTGGAAAAGACCCTGATGCTGGGAGGGATAGGGGGCAGGAGGAGAAGGGGACGACCGAGGATGAGATGGCTGGATGGCATCTCGGACTCAATGGACGTGAGTCTCAGTGAACTCTGGGAGTTGGTGATGGATAGGGAGGACTGGTGTGCTGCAATTCATGGGGTTGCAAAGAGTCGGACAGGACTGAGTGACTGAATGGAATGGAACGGAACGGAACTTCTAGCCATGAGGTATTGACAGATTTCTATACCCAGGGAAGATCCAAAATTGAAATAGCAGCTCTTTGTGAATTATTGACTCCACATCATTAAATGCTCTCCTATGGTTTCAAAAATAGCTCTAGATTTGAGAAAATTTGTGGGTAAGGGCCGGAGAAGGCAATGGCACCCTACTCCAGTACTCTTGCCTGGAAAATCCCATGGACGAAGGAGCCTGGTGGGCTGCAGTCCATGGGGTCGCTAAGAGTCAGACACGACTGAGCGACTTCACTTTCACTTTTCACTTTCATGCACTGGAGAAGGAAATGGCAACCCACTCCAGTGTTCTTGCCTGGAGAATCTCAGGGACGGTGGAGCCAGGTGGGCTGCCGTCTATGGGGTCACACAGAGTCGGACACGACTGAAGTGACTCAGCAGCAGCAGCAGCAGTTGGTAAGGGCAAGGATATTAATGAGACTCTCTCATTTTTGTGGTTGGAAAAGGTATACACTCTGGCTTACAATGAGTAACTAGGTTCCTAAGATCCTTTGTTCGTGTTTTTCAGTTGATCAGTCATGTCTGACTCTTTCTGACCCCATGGACTGCAGCACTCCAGGCTTCCCTGTCTTTCACTATCTCCTGGAATTTGCTCAAACTCATGTCCATTGAGTTGATGATGCCATGCAATGATCTCATCCTCTGTTGCTCCCTTTTCTTGTGGCATTCAATCTTCACCAGTATCAGGATTGTTTCCAATGAGTTGTCTCAGTTCAGTTCAGTTCAGTCACTCAGTCGTGTCTGCTCTTTGCAACACCATGAATCGCAGCACACCAGGCCTCCCTGTCCATCAAAAACTACCAGAGTTTACTCAAACTCATATCCATCCAGCCATCTCATCGTCTGTTGTCCTCTTCTCCTCCTGCCCCTAATCCCTCCAGCGTCAGAGTCTTTTCCAATGAGTCAACACTTCGCGTGAGGTGGTCAAAGTACTGGAGTTTCAGCTTTAACATCACTCCTACCAATGAACATCCAGGACTGATCTCCTTTAGGATGGACTGGTTGGACCTCTTTGCAGTCCAAAGGACTCTCAAGAGTCTTCTCCAACACCACAGTTCAAAGGCATCAATTCTTCGGCACTCAGCTTTCTTCACAGTCCAACTCTCACATCTATACATGACCACTGGAAAAACCAGAGTCTTGACTAGACAGACCTTTGTTGCCAAAGTAATGTCTCTGCTTTTGAATCTGCTATCTAGGTTGGTCATAATTTTCCTTCCAAGGAGTAAGTGTCTTTCAATTTCATGGCAGCAATCACCATCTGAAGTGATTTTGGGGCCCCCAAAAATAAAGTCTGACACTGTTTCCACTGTTTCCCCATCTATTTCCCATGAAGTGATGGGAACAGATGCCATGATCTTCGTATTCTGAATGTTGAGCTTTAAGCCAACTTTTTGACTCTCCTCTTTCACTTTCACTTTCAGCAAGAGGCCCTTTAGTTCCTCTTCAATTTCTGCCTTAAGGGTAGTGTCATCTGCATATCTGAGGTTATTGATATTTCTCCTGGCAAACTTAATTCCAGTTTGTGATTCTTCCAGTCCAGCATTTCTCAAGATGTACTCTGCATATAAGTTAAATAAGCAGGGTGACAATGTACAGCCTTGATGTACTCCTTTTCCTATTTGGAACCAGTCTGTTGTTCCATGTCCAGTTCTAACTGTTGCTTCCTGACCTGCATACAGGTTTCTCAAGAGGCAGGTCAGGTGGTCTGGTATTCCCATCTCTTTCAGAATTTTCCACAGTTTATTGTGATCCACACAGTCAAAGGCTTTGGCATAGTCAATAAACAGAAATAGATGTTTTTCTGGAACTCTCTTGGTTTTTCCATGATCCAGCAGATTTTGGCAATTTGATCTCTGGTTCCTCTGCCTTTTCTAAAACCAGCTTGAACATCTGGAAGTTCATGGTTCACATATTGCTGAAGCCGGGCTTGGAGAATTTTTTTTTTTAATTAATTTTTATTTTTTAGTTTGTATATATGGAATTTAGAATGATGGTAATGATAAACCTGTACGCAAGACAGCAAAAGAGACACAGTTGTATAGAATGGCCTTTTGGACTCTGTGGGCTTGGAGAATTTTGAGCATTACTTTACTAGCATGTGAGATGAGTGCAATTGTGTGGTAGTTTGAGCATTCTTTGGAACTGCTTTTCATTGGGATTGGCATGAAAACTGATCTTTTCTAGTCCTGTGGCCACTGCTGAGTTTTCCAAATTTGCTGACATATTGAGTGCAGCAGTTTCACAGCATCATCTTTCAGGATTTGAAATAGATCAACTGGAACACCATCACCTCCACGAGCTTTGTTCGTAGTGATGCTTTCTAAGGCCCACTTGACTTCACATTCCAGGATAGCTGGCTCTAGATGAGTAATTACACCATTGTGATTATCTTGGTCATGAAGATCTTTTTTGGATAGTTCGTCTGTGTATTCTTGCCACCTCTTCTTAATATCTTCTGCTTCTGTTAGGTCCATACCATTTCTGTTCTTTATCAAGCCCATCTTTGCATGAAATGTTTCCTTGGTATCTCTAATTTTCTTGGAGATCTCTAGTCTTTCCCATTCTCTTCTTTTCCTCTATTTCTTTGCATTGATCATTGAGGAAGGCTTTCATATCTCTCCTTGATATTCTTTGGAACTTTACATTCAGTTCTGCATCTTTCAACTCTGCATCTTTTCTTTTCTCCTTTGTTTTTTGTTTCTCTCTTTTCACAGCTGTTTGTAAGGCCTCCTCAGACAGCCATTTTGCTTTTTTGCATTTATTTTCCATGGGGATGGTCTTGATCCTTGTCTCCTGTAGAATGTCATGAACTTCATTCCGTAGTTCATCAGGCACTCTGTCTATCAGATCTAGTCCTTTAAATCTATTTCTCACTTCCTCTGTATAATCATAAGGGATTTGATTTAGGTCATACCTGAATGGTTTAGTGGTTTTCACTACTTTCTTCAATTTACATCTAAATTTGGCTATAAGGAGTTCACGATCTGAACCACAGTCAGCTCCTGGTCTTGTTTTTGTTGACTGTATAGAGCTTCTCCATCTTTGGCTGCAATGAATATAATCAATCTGATTTCGGTGTTGACCATCTGGTGATGTCCATGTGTAGAGTCTTCTCTTGTGTTGTTAGAAGAGGGTGTCTGCTATGACCAGTGCATTCTCTTCGCAAAAGTCAATTAGCCTTTTCCCTGCTTCATACCATACTCCATGGCCAAATTTACCTGTTCTCCAAGTGCTTCTTGACTTCCTACATTTGCATTCCAGTCCCCTATAATGAAAAGGACATCTTTTTTGGGTGTTAGTTCTATAAGATCTTGTAGGTCTTCATAGAACCGTTCAACTTCAGCTTCTTCAGCGTTACTGGTTGGGACATAGGCTTGGATCACCATGATATTGAATGGTTTGCCTTGGAAACGAACAGAGGTCATTCTGTTGTTTTCGAGATTGTATCCAAGTACTCCATTTCGGTCTCTTTTGTTGATCATGATGGCTACTCCATTTCTTCTAGGGGATTCCTGCCCACAGTGGTAGATATAATGGTCATCTGAGTTAAATTCACCCATTCTAGTCCATTTTAGTTCTCTGATTCCTAGAATGTCTATGTTTAGTCTTGCTATCTCCTGTTTGACCACTTCCAATTTGCCTTGAATCATGGACCTAACATTCCAGGTTCCTATGCAATATTGCTCTTTACAGCATCAGACCTTGCAAGAATCACCAGTCACATCACAACTGGGTATTGTTTTTGCTTTGGCTCCATCGCTTCATTCTTTCTGGAGTTATTTCTCCAGTGATCTCCAGTAGCATATTGGGCACCTACTGACCTGGGGAGTTCCTCTTTCAGTATCCTACCATTTTGCCTTTTCATACTGTTTATGGGGTTCTCAAGGCAAAAATACTGAAGTGGTTTGCCATTCCCTTCTCCATTGGACCACATTCTGTCAGACCTCTCCACCATGACCCATCTGTCTTGGGTGACCCCACAGGGCATGGCTTAATTTCATTGAGTTAGACAAGGTTGTGGTCTATGTGATCAGATTGGCTAGTTTTCTATGATTATGCTTTCAGTGTGTCTGCCTTCTGATGCCCTCTCACAACACTTAATGTCTTACTTGGGTTTCCCTTACCTTGAACGTGGGGTATCTCTTCACGGCTGCTCCAGCAAACCGCAGCCGATGCTCCTTACCTTGGATGAGGGGTATCTCCTCAGGGCCGCCCCCCTGACCTTGAATGTGGAGGAGCTCCTCTTGGCCCTCCTGTGCCTGCTCAGCTGCCACTCCTTGGACGTGGCGTTGGTCCTCTCAGCCGCCACTCCTGACATCGGGCGTGTGGTCTCGGCCATTAAAATTCTCCATAAAGCTAGTTTACTTGGAGGTTTAGTATTGAATATATGCCATCTCTTGTTTGGGGCATCAGACTGTTCGCTTTAAGCAGTATCTTTTCACACTTTGAATCAAATTACCTGGTTCCACAGGACATAGTACTTGTGCAAACCACTATAAAAAAAGTTGTAAAATGATGTACATAGTTATCACACTCAGGAAGAGTAATTAGGGATTCGTTTTAGGCATGTAAGGATTAGAAGGGAAAATAAGAAGGAGATAGAATTGCTGACATATACAAATTGATATTGCCAAGTTTCTTCATATTTTCAGGTTCATCTCGAATCTCTTTCCCCTTACCTTCTATGTTCCCATCAAATTGGCATTTTTCCATTTTCTGAAATATATGCTCCTTCCTGCCATAAGGATTGGAGGAATCTCTTTCCTACCTTACTTAGGATTCATTACAATGAACAAAGCTAGTGTAGGTGATGGAATTCCAGTTGAGCTATTTCAAATCCTTAAAGATGATGCTGTGAAAGTGTTGCACTCAACTGGTTAGCAAATTTGTAAAACTCAGCAGTGGCCACAGGAGTGGAAAGGGCCAGTTTTCATTTCAATTCCAAATAAGGGCAGTGCCAAAGAATGTGTAAACTGCCATACAATTGTGCTCATTTCACATGCTAGCAAGGTAATGCTCAAAATCCTTCAAGCTAAACTTCAACAATAAATGAACCAAGATGTACAAGTTGGATTTAGAAAAGGCAGAGGAATGAGAGATCAGAATGCCAACATCTGCTGGACCATAAGAAAGCAAGAGAATTCCAGGAAAACGTCTGCATATGCTTCATTGACTGTGCTAAAGCCTTTGCCTCTGTGAATCACAGCAAACTGTGAAAAATTCAAGAGATGGGAATCACAGACCACCTTACCTGCCTCCTGAGAAATCTGTATGCAGGTCAAAAAACAACAGTTAGAACTGGGCATGAAACAATGGACTGGTTCAAAACTGGGAAAGGAGTACATCAAGGCTGTATACTGTCACCTTGCTTATTTAACTTATATGCAAAGTCAGTTCAGTTTAGCCACTCAGTTGTGTCCAATTCTTTATGACCTCATGAACTGCAGCATGCCAGGCCTCCTTGTCCATCACCAACTCCCAGAGTTTACTCAAAGTCATGTCCATTGAGTTGGTGATGCCATCCAACCATGTCACTTCTGTTGTCTCCTTCTCCTCCTGCCTTCAAGCTTTCCCAGAATCAGGGTCTTTTCCAATGAGTCAGTTATTCACATCAGGGGGCCAAAGTATTGGAATTTCATTTTCAGCATCAGTCTTTCCAATGAATATTTAGGATTGATTTCCTTTAGGATTCACTGGTTGGATCTCCTTGCAGTCCAAGAGACTTTCAGGAGTCTCCTCCAACATCACAGTTCAAAAGCATCCATTCTTACCACTCAGCCTTCTTTATAGTCCAACTCTCACATCCATACATGACTACTGGAAAAACCATAGCTTTGATTACACGGACTTTTGTTGGAAAAGTAATGTCTCTGGTTTTTAATATGCTGTCTAGGTTGGTCATAACTTTTCTACCAAGGAGCAAGTGTCTGTTAATTTCATGGCTACAGTCACTATCTATAGTGATTTTGGAGCCCTGCAAAAATAGGTCACTGTTCCATTATTTCTCCATCTATTTGCCATGAAGTGATGGGACCAAGATAACCACGATGGTGTGATCACTCAACTAGAGCCAGACATCCTGGAATGTTTAGTCAAACAGGCCTTAGAAAGCATCACTATGAACAAAGCTAGTGGAGGTGACAGAATTCCAGTTGAGCTATTTCAAATCCTGAAAGATGATGTTGTGAAAGTGCTGCACTCAATATGCCAACGATTTTGGAAAACTCAGCAGTGGCCACAAGACTGGAAAAGGTCAGTTTTCATTCCAATCCCAAAGAAAGGCAATGCCAAAGAATGCTCAAACTACCACACAATTGCACTCATCTCACATGCTAGTAAAGTAATGCTCATAATTCTCCAAGCCAGACTTCATCAAAGTAATGCTCAAAATTCTCCAAGCCAGGCTTCAGCAATAGGTGAATTGTGAAATTCCAGATGTTTAAGCTGGCTTTAGAAAAGGCAGAGGAACCAGAGATCAAATTGCCAACATCTGCTGGATCATCGAAAAAGCAAGAGAGTTCCAGAAAATATCTGTTTCTGCTTTATTGACTACGCCAAAGCCTTTGACTGTGTGGATCACAATAAGCTGTGGAAAATTCTGAAAAAGATGGGAATACCAGACCACCTAACCTGTCTCTTGAGAAACCTGTATGCAGGTCAGGAAGCAACAGTTAGAACTGGACATGGAACAACAGACTGGTTCCAAATAGGAAAAGGAGTACATCAAGGCTGTATATTGTCACCCTGCTTATTTAACTTATATGCAGAGTACATCATGAGAAACGCTGGACGGAGGAAACACAAGCTGGAATCAAGATGGCTGGGAGAAATATCAATAACCTCAGATATGCAGATGACACCACCCTTATGGCAGAAAGTGAAGAAGAATTAAAGGGCCTCTTGATGAAAGTGAAAGAGGAGAGTGGAAAAGTTGGCTTAAAGCTCAACATTCAAAATACGAAGATCATGGCATCTGGTCCCATCAACTTCATGGGAAATAGATGGGGAAACAGTGGAAACAGTGTCAGACTTTATTTTTGGGGGCCCCAAAATAACTTCAGATGGTGATTGCAGCCATGAAATTAAAAGACGCTTACTCCTTGGAAGAAAAGTTATGACCAACCTAGATAGCAGATTCAAAAGTAGAGACATTACTTTGCCAACAAAGGTCTGTCTAGTCAAGGCTCTGGTTTTTCCAGTGGTCATGTATAGATGTGAGAGTTGGACTGTGAAGAAAGCTGAGTGCCGAAGAATTGATGCCTTTGAACTGTGGTGTTGGAGAAGACTCTTGAGAGTCCCTTGGACTGCAAGGTGATCCAGTCAGTCCACTCTAAAGGAGATCAGCCTTGGGTTTCTTTGGAAGGACTGATGCTAAAGCTGAAACTCCAGTACTTTGGCCACCTCATGCAAAGAGTTGACTCATTGGAAAAGACCCTGATGCTGGGAGAGATTAGGGTCAGGAGGAGAAGGGAACAACAGAAGATAAGATGGCTGGATAGCATCACCAACTCGAAGGACATGAGTCTGAGTGAAATCTGGGAGTTGGTGATGAACAGGGAGGCGTGGCGTGCTGTGATTCATGGGGTCGCAAAGAGTCAGACAGAGTCAGACACAACTGAGCAACTGAACTGAACTGATAGGATGGGATGCCATGATCTTAGTCTTCTGATTGTTGAATTTTAAGACAACTTTTTCACTTTCCTCTTTCATTTTCATCAAGAGGCGCTTTTGTTCTTCACTTTCTGCCATAAGGGTGGTGTTATCTGCATATCTTATTGGTGTTTCTCTATATGAAGAGTACATCATGTGAATTCCAGGCTGGATGAATCAGAAGCTGGAATGAAGATTTCTAGGTGAAAGGGGCAGTCCCAAGATGATAGAGGAATAGGATGGGGATACCAGTTTCTTCCACACAAATTCATCAAATGATCATCTGAATGTTGAGTAAGTTCCACAAAACAGCTTCTGAACGCTGGCAGAGGCCACTATGCACCCAGAAAAGCAGCCCATTTTCTTTGAAAGGAGGTAGAGTGAAGTGGCTCAGTCATGTCCAACTCTTTGCGACCCATGGACTGTAGGTTACCAGGCTCCCCCATCCATGGAATTTCCCAGGTAATAATACTGGAGTGGGTTGCCATTTCCTTCTCCAGGGGAGCTTCCCAACCCAGGGGCTGAACTCGGGTCTCCCACATTGTAAGCAAATGCTTCACTGTCTGAGCCACAAGGAGAGGAGATAGGACAAATATAAAAGATGAAAAAAAAAGAGACATAATAGTTAGGGATGAAGACCTTTTCTCTGGAGGGAGTCGTGAAGGTAGAGAAGTTTCCAAACACCAGAAAACCCTCTCATTGGCCGGTTTGTGAGGAGTATTGGAATCTCAGAGGGCAGCATAAGTGGGAGAAAAAATAAAAACACAAAATACCAACCTAACTGCAACTCCCAGCGGAGAAGTAACCCAGAGGCTTGTGTCCACTACCAGCGAGAGGAGGCTGGACAGGAAGGCTTGAACTGCATGCTTAGGGTAAAGACTCGGCCTGAGTACACTGAGGAAAATCTGATGGAGCTAGCATGAGATAACAACTCAAACTGTGGTATAATCAGAGAGGAAAAATAGAGAGAGAGAAAGAGAACTTTCCCATGAAAGGCTCTAACCTAAGATGCAGTCTGGACCACTCAGAGAACAAAGGATTGAGCAAATATCAAAGGCGAGCTAGCTGGCTGCATACAGGCCACCTGTCCCCCTCCCCAATCAGAGGCAGAGAGGCAGGCATGTGACAGCCAGAGCTGGAAGGCAAGGGCCAGTCTTGGCCCCAGAGACCGGCATCCTCCACCAACAGTGTCCAGGCTCCCAGTTGCTAACCATGTCTTCCTGAGATCCTGGACAGTTGACATCTGCCAGGAGGGTCACAGCCAGAGATCAGATCCCCAGAGGAGACACACGACACACCTGAGATGGCGCTCTCAGGGCACACCCGGGAAAAATAGTGGCTGGGACCTGGGAGGTGATTAAGACACACAGCCCAACTGGGGCAGTACGCTTGCCAAGCACCTGGTCTCCTGAGCTACTCAGGCCTGGGAAGGACACAAAATGCACTCTCAACCAAGCCTGTCCCCTTGCAGTGTATCTGAGAACCTGAACCTGAGCAGCTTAGGCCTGGGAAGTGCACCAAAATGCAGGGCCCGTTTTGGAGAGTACTCCTGTAGAGTGAGCTGGAGCTGAGCAGTATAGACCTGGAAAGTACACGGTGGAAAACACACACCATCATAAGCTGGGGCAAATATAGTGTGGTCCAAATACTGTGAGCACTCCCCACACATGCTAGTGATATATTTGTGTGCAGTGTTCCTCCCTTCCCACAACACAACTGAACAAGTGAGCCTAAATAAGTGACCACCTTTGCCCCCTTGTGTCAGGGCAGAAATTAGACACTGAAGAGACTTGCAAACAGAGGAAGCCAAAATAAAAAAAGAAGAGGGAATCTCTTTGAAGGTGACAGGTGCAATAGATTTAACCCCTGTAGTTAACAATGACTAAGCATTGGAAGGGGCCTATAGACCTTGAGAAGTACAAGTGGAACAAGGAACTATCTGAAAATGAAGTGACCCCACACTGCCCACAACAGCTCCAGAGAAATTCATATATATATACATATATATAATTATTTTGCTGGTTTTAATTGGAGACTAATTACTTTACAGTATTGCAATGGTTTTTGCATACATTGGCATGAATCAGCCATGGGTGTATATGTGTCCCCTATCCTGAATCCCCCTGCCACCTTCCTGCCCATCACATCCCTCAGCGTTATCCCAGTGCACAGGCCCTGAGCACTCTGTAGCATGCATCAAACCTGGATGGGAATCTACTTCACATATAGTAATATATATGTTTCAATGCTATTCTCTCAAATCATCCCACCCTCGCCTTCTCCCACAGAGTCCAAAAGTCTGTTCTTTACATGTGTGTCTCCTTTGCTATCTCGCATATAGGGTCATTGTTACCATCTTTTTAAATTCCATATATATGCTTTAATATACTGTATTTAATGTGTTTCTCTTTCTGACTTACTTCACTCTGTATAATAGGCTTCAGTTTCATCCAACTTATTAGAACTGATTCAAATGCATTCCTTTTAATAACTGAGTAATATTCCATTGGGTATATGTACTACAGCTTTCTTATCCATTCATCTACTGATGGACATCTAGGTTGCTTCCATGTCCTGGCTACTGTAAATAGTACTGCAATGAACACTGAGGTATATTTGTCTCTTTCAATTTTGGTTCCCTCAGTGTGTATGCTCAGCTGTGGGATTGCTGGGTCATATGGCAGTTATTTCCAGTTTTTTAAGGAATCTCCACACTGCTCTCCATAGTGGCTGTACTAATTTGCATTCTTACCAACAGTGTAAGAGGGTTCCCTTTTCTCCACACCCTCCCCAGCATTTATTGTTTATAAATTTTCTCCTACATACATTTTTTACTATTATCATTTTTATTTTTTAAATTTTTTAAGTTCTTTATTACTCCTTTGAAAATCCCATGGATGGAGGAGACTGGTAGGCTACAGTCCATGGGGTTGCAAAGAGTTGGACACGATTGAGAGACTTCACTTTCACTTTCACCCTGGTCGAGATCTTCCCTGTAGCTCAGATAGTAAAGAATCTGCCTGCAATGTAGGAGATCTGGGTTCAATCCTTGGGTCAGGAAGATCTTCTGGAGAAGGAACTGGCAATCCACTCCAGTATTCTTACTTGGAGAATCTCATGGATGGGGGAGCCTGATGGGCTACAGTTTGAGGGGTTTCAAAGAATTGGACATGACTAAGCAACTAACCCCCACATTACCTTGCAAAAAAAAAAAAAAAGACCATATTTTAAAGAAAATTTCATATATATATATATATTTTACAATTTTTGCGATTGATTTTGTTTGGTATTTTTAGCACTGTACTTTTGAGAGTCCAACCTTTACTCTAAATTTTTTATTTTTCTGTTTTGGTATTTGTTATCTCTATTATCCATTTTTTCGCTTAGGGTTGTAATTACAGGCTTGATTTCCCTCTCCCCTTTTGGCTCTCCCTTTATTCCTCCCGGTCACCTCTATCTCCTCCCTCCCCATTCTCTTCTCTACTTAATTCTGTGCATCTCTCTGGGTGTTCCAGGCTGTGGAGAACACTTAGGGAACTGATTACTGGCTAGATTGGTCTCTCCTCTTTTGACTCCTCCTCTTCTCTTCCTGGTCACCTCTATCTCCCTCCTCCCTCTACTCTTCTCCATGTAACTCTGTGAACCTCTCTAGGTGTCCCTCACTGTGGGGAATATTTTCACCATTAACCTAGATGTTTTATGAACTGTGATGTATGATTGGAGAAGTCATGAGGCTACTTTAAGAATAAGAATGAAAGTTAGAGACAGGAAGCTTAAATCCAAAATATGAGAACACCAGAAAACTCCTGATTCCAGGGAACATTAATAGACAAGAGTTTATCCAAAAGCCTCGATACCTACACTGAAACCAAGCTCCAGCCAAGAGCCAACAAGTTCCAGAGCAAGACATACAATGCTAATTCTCCAGCAATGCAGGAACACAGACCTGAGCATTAAAATACAGGCTGCCCAAAGCCATGCCAAACCCATTGACACCCCAAAGCTCACTACTGGATATTTCATTGCACTCCAAAGAGAAGAGATACAGCTCCACCCACCAGAACACAGATGCCAGCTAACCTAACCAGGCACTTTGACATGCCACTAGTTAAACCTCACACACCCACAGTGAGCAATAAAGAGGGGTCACAGGCTACCAGGCTACAGAAAGGCAACCCCCAAAACAGCAATCTAAACAAGATGAAAAGGCAGAGAAGTATTCAGCAGGTAAAGGAATGTGATAAAAACCAAGAGGAGGAGATAGGGAGTCTACCCGAAAAAGAATTCAAAATGAGAGCAAGATGATCCAAAATCTTGAAAACAAAATGGAGTTACAGAGAAATAGACTAAAGACAAGGATGGAGAAGATGCAAGAAATGTTTAACAAGGACTTAGAAGAAATAAAGAAAAGTCAATCAATAATGAACAATGCAATAATAAGAACTCTGGAGGGAACTAACAGTAGAATAACTGAGATAGAAGATAGGATAAGTGAGGCAGAATAAATACTGTGGAAATAAATGAAGCAGAGAAGAAAAAAGAAAAAGAAATAAAAGAATTAAAAGAAATGAGGAAAACCTCACAAACCTCTGGGTCAATGTGAAACAACCCAACATTCAAATCATAGGAGTCCCAGAAGAAGACAAAGTAAAAGCTATGAGAAAATACACAAGGAAACAATAGCTGAAAACTTCCCTAAGAGGTAAGCAAATAGCCACCCAAGTCCAATAAAACCAGAGTCCCAAAAAGGATAAGTCCAAGGCAAAATATCCCAAGACACATATTAATCAAATTTATGAAGGTCAAACACAAAGAGCATATATTAAAAGCAGCAAGGGAAAAACAACAAATAAGACATAAGGAGATCTCCATAAGGATAACAGCTGATCTTTTATTGAAACTCTTCTGGCCAGAAGGGAATGGCAGGACATACTTAAAATGATGAAAGAGAAAAACTTACAACCAGATTACTGTACCCAGCAAGGATCTCATTCAAATATGAAGGAAAAATCAAAAGCTTTACAGACAAGCAAAAGCTGAGAGAATTTAACAACACCAAACCAGCTCTTCAACAAAAGCTAAAGGATCTTTTCTAGACAAGAAATGCATAAAAGGTTTATAAACTTGAACCCAAACAACAAAGTAAATGGCAACAGGTTCATACTTACCAATAATTACCCTAAATGTAAATAGGTTGAATGCCCCAACCAAAAGACAAAAATTGGCTGAATGGATACAAAACAAGACCCCTATATATGCTGTCTAGAAGAGACCACTTCAAAACAAGGGACACATATAGACTGAAAGTGAGGGCTGGAAAAAAATATTTCACATAAATGGAGACCAAAAGAAAGCAGGAGTAGCAATACTCATATCAGATAAAATAGACTTTGAAATAAAGGCTAGAAGAGGCAAAGAAGGACACTACATATTGATCAAAGGATCAATGCTAGAAGAAGATATAACAGTTATAAATATATATGCATTCAACACAGCAGTACCACAATATGTAAGGCAAATGCTAACAAGTATGAAAGGGGAAATTAACAGTAACACAATAATAGTGGCAGATTTTAATACCCCACTCACACCTATGGATGGATCAACTAAACAGAAAATTAGCAAGGAAATACAAACTTTAAATGATACAATGGACCATTTAGACCTAATTGATATCTATAGGACATTACACCCTAGAACAATGAATTTCACCTTTTTCTCAAGTGCACATGGAACCTTCTCCAGGATAGATCACATCCTGCACCATACATCTAGCCTTGGTAATTTAAAAAATTGAAATTATTTCAAGCATCTTTTCTGATCTCAATGTGGTAAGATTAGATGTCAACTACAGGAAAAAAAAACTATTAAATATACAAACAAATGGAGGCTATACAACACGTTTCTGAATAACCAACAAATCACAGAAGAAATCAAAAAAGAAATCAAAATATGCATAGAAATGAATGAAAGTGAAAACACGACAACCCAAAACCTATGGGATTCAGTAAAAGCAGTGCTAAGGGGAAGGTTCATAGCAATAAGCTTACTTCAAGAAAAAAGAGAAAAATCAAACAAATAACCTAACTTTACGTCTAAAGCAACTAGAAAAATAAGAAATGAAAAACCCCAGGGTTAGTAGAAGGAAAGAAATCATAAAAATGAGAGCAGAAATAACTGAAAGAGAAACAAAGGAGGTTATAGCAAAAATCAACAAAACTATAAGCTGGTTATTTCAGAATATAAATAAAATAGACAAACCATTCACCAGACTGATGAAGAAACAAAGGGAGAAAATCAAATCAACAAAATTAGAAGTTAAAATGGAGGAATCACAACAGACAACACAGAAATACAAAGGATCCTAAGAGAATACTATCAGCAACTATATGCCAACAAAATGGACAACCTGGAAGAAAGGGACAAATTGTTATAAAAGTATAACCTTTCAAAACAAAACCAGGAAGAAAATGAAAATGTTAACAGATCCATCACAAGCACGAAAGTCAAAACTGTAAAAAAAAAAATATTCTAACAAAAAAAGCCCAGGACCAGATGGCTTCACAGTTGAATTCTATCAAAAATTTAGGGAAGAGCTACCACATATCCTACTCAAATTCTTCCAGAAAATTTTTGAGGAAGGTAAACTGCCAAACTCATTCTATGAGGCCACCATCACCTCAATGCCAAAATCAGACAAAGATGCCACAAAAAAAGAATACTATAGGCCAATTTCACTGATGAACATAGATGTAAAAATCCTGAACAAAATTTTAGCAAACAGAATCCACAACATATTAAAAAGATCATACATCATGACTAAATGGGCTTTATCCTAGGGATGCAAGGATTCTTCAATATTCACAAATCAATCAAGGTGATACACCACACTAAGAAATTGAAAGATTAAAAGCATATGATTATCTCAATAGATGCAGAAAAAGCCTTTGACAAAATTCAACATCAGTTCAGTTCAGTTCAATCACTCAGTCGTGTTCGACTCTTTGTGATTCCATGAATTGCAGCATGCCAGGCCTCCCTGTCCATCACCAACTCCTCGAGTTCACTCAAACTCACATCCATCTAGTTGATAATGCCATCCAGCCATTTCATCCTCTGTCATCCCCTTCTCCTACTGCCCTCAATCCCTCCCAGCAAGAGAGTTTTTTTCCAATGAGTCAACTCTTTGCATGAGGTGGCCAAAGTACTGGAGTTTCAGCTTTAGCACCATTCCTTCCAAAGAACACCCAGGACTGATCTCCTTTAAAATAAATTCAACATAACATTTATTAAAAAAAAAAAACCAACCATAAAGCGGCATAGAAGGAAAATATCTCAACATAATAAAAGCTATATATGATTAACCCACAGCAAACATTTTCCTCAATGGTGAAAAATTGAAATCATTTTCCCTAAAGTCAGGAATAAGATGAGGGTGCCCACTCTCATCACTATTATTCAACATAGCTTTGGAAGTTTTAGCCACAGCAATCAGAGAAGAAAAAGAAATAAAAGGAATCCAGATTGGAAAAGAAGTAAAACTCTCACTGTTTGCAGATGACATGATCCTCTACATAGAAAACCCTAAAGACTCCACCAGAAAATTACTAGAGCTAATCAATGAATGTAGTAAAGTTACAGCATATAAAATCAATACACAGAAATATCTTGCATTCCTATACACTAACAATGAGGAAACAGGAAGAGAAATTAAGAAAACAATTCCATTCACCAATGCCACAAAAAGAATAAAATACTTAGGAATAAACTTACCTAAAGAAACAGAAGCCCTAAATATAGAAAACTATAGAACATTGATGAAAGAAGTCAAAAATGACACACATAGGTGGAGATGACACACATACCATGTTCATGGATTAAAAGAATCAATAGAGTGTAAATGAGTATACTACCCAAAGTAATCTATAGATTCAATGCAATCCCTATCAAGTTACCAACGGTATTTTTCAGAGAAGTAGAACAAGTAATTTTATCATTTGTATGGAAATACAAGAAACCTCAAATAGCCAAAGCAATCTTGAGAAAGAAAAATGGAACTGGAGGAATCAACCTGCCCGACTTCAGACTATACTACAAAGCCACAGTCATCAAGACAGTATGGTACTGGCAGAAAGACAGAAATATAGATCAATGGAACACAATAGAAAGCCCAGAGATAAATCCATGCATCTATGGACACATTATCTTTGACAAAGGAGGCAAGAGTAAAGAATGGAGAAAAGACAATCTCTTTAACAAGTGGTGCTGGGAAAGCTAGTCAACCACTTGCAAAAAAAATGAAACTGGAACACTTTTTAACACCATACACAAGAATAAACCAAGGTGGATTAAAAATCTAAATGTAAGGCCAGAAACTATAAAACTTCTAGAGGGAAACATTGGCAAAAGCCTCTCTGACATAAATTGCACCAAGATGCTACAAGACCCACCTTCCGGAGTAATGAAAATAAAAGCAAAAATAAACAATGGGACCTAAGTAAACTTAAAAGCTTTTGCACAATGAAAGAAACTATAAGCAAGGTGAAAAGACAGCCTTCAGAATAGGGGAAAATAACAGCAAATGAAGCAATTGACAAAGAATTAATCCAAAAAAATATACAATTAGCTCCTGCAGCTCAATTCCAGAAAAATAAAGGACCCAATCAAAAAATGAACCAAAGAACTAAACAGACATTTCTCCCAAGAAGACATACGAATGGCTAACAAACACATGAAAAGATGCTCAACATCACTCATTATCAGAGAAATGCAAATCAAAACCACAATGAGGTACCATTTCACACTGGTCTGAATCACTGCTATCAAAAAGTCTACAAGCAATAAATGCTAGAGAGGGTGTGTAGAAAATGTTCCTCTTACACTGTTGGTGGGAATGCAAACTAGTACAGTCACTATGATGAACAGTGTGAAGAGTTCTTAAAAAACTGGAAATAGAACTGCCATATGGCCCAGCAATCCCACTGCTGGACATGCATGCTGAGGAAACCAGAATTGAAAGAGACATGTGTACCCCAATGTTCATCACAGCACTGTTTACAATAGCCAGGACATGGAAGCAACCTAGATGCCCATTGGCAGATGAATGGATAATAAAGCTTTGGTACATATACATAATGGAATATTACTCAGCTATTAAAAAGAATGCATTTGAATCAGTTCTAATGAATTAGATGAAACTGAAGTCTATATACAGAGTGAAGTAAGTCAGAAAGTAAAATGCCAATACACAGTATATTAAAGCGTATGTATGGAATTTAGAAAGTTGGTAACAATGAGCCTCTATGCGAGATAGCAAAAGAGACACACATGTAAAGAATAGTCTTTTGAACTCTGTAAGAGAGACAAGGGTTCGATGATTTGATAGAATAGCATTGAAAAATGTATATTACCATATGTGAAATAGATCACCTGTCCACGTTTGATGTATGAAACAGGGCACTCGAAGCCAGTGCACTGGCACAACCCTGAGTGATGGGATAGGAAGAAGGTGGGAGGGGAGTTCTGGATGGGGGACACGTGTACATGCATGGCTGATTCATGTCAATGAATATCAAAAACCACTACAATATTGAAAAGTAATTAGTTTCCAATTAAAATAAATAAATAAAATTTTAAAAATTGATTGCTAGGAGATATATCAACAGCCTCAGATTTGTAGATGATATCACTCTAATGGCAGAAAGCAAAGAAGAATGAAAGAGCCTCTTGGTGAAAATGAAAATCAAGAGTGAAAAAGCTGGCTTAAACGTTCAAAAACCTAAGATCATAGTATCTGGTCCCACCACTTTGTGGCAAAAAAAATTGGAAAAAAATGGAAATAGTGACAGATTTGTTTTTTAATTGGGATCTAAAATCATTGTGGATGATGACTTTAGCCATGAAATTAAAAGATGCTTGCTCCTTGGAAGAAAGACTATGACAAACCTATAATGGGAGAAAATAATAGCAAATGAAGCAAATGACAAACAACTAATCTCAAAAATATACAAGCAGCTTATGCAGCTCAATTCCAGAAAAATAAATGACCCAGTCAAAAAATGGGCCAAAGAACTAGACACTTCTCCAAAGAAGACATACGAATGGCTAACAAACACATGAAAAGATGCTCAACATCACTCATTATCAGAGAAATGCAAATCAAAACCACAGTGAGGTACCATTTCACACCAGTCAGAAAGGCTGTGATCCAAAAGTCAACAAGCAATAAATGCTAGAGAGGGTGTGGAGAAAAGGGAACCCTCTTACACTGTTGGTGGGAATGCAAATTAGTACAGCCACTATGGAGAACAGTGTGGAGATTCCTGAAAAAATTGCAAATAGAACTGCCTTATGATCCAGCGATCCCACTGCTGGGCATACACACGAGGAAACCAGAATTGAAAGAGACACGTGTACCCCAATGTTCATCACAGCACTATTTATAATAGCCAGGACATGGAAGCAACCTAGATGTCCATCAGCAGATGAATGGATAAGAAAGCAGTGGTACATATACACAATGGAGTATTACTCAGCTATTAGAAAGAATACATTTGAATTAGTTCTAATGAGGTGGATGACGCTGGAGCCGATTATACAGAGTGAAGTAACCCAGAAAGAAAACACTAATACAGTATACTTACACATATATATGGAATTTAGAATGATGGTAATGATAAACCTGTACACAAGACAGCAAAAGAGACACAGATGTATAGAACGGTCTTTTGGACTCTGTGCGAGAGGGAGAGGGTGGGATGAGTTGGCAGAGTGGCAGTATAACATGTATGATATCATAAGTGAAACGAATTGCTGGTCTAGGTTCGATGCAGGATGCAGGATGCTTGGGACTGATGCACGGGGATAATCCAGAGAGAAGGTGTGGGGCAGGAGGGGGGAGGTGGGGGTCAGGATTGGGAGTTCATGTACACTCGTGGCTGATTCATGTCAATGTATAGCAAAATGAATACAGTATTGTAAAGCAAAACAAACTAAAAAATAAAAATTAATTAAAAAAAAAAAAAGAGTTCTTCACCTCAGGTGGCCGAAGTATCGGATATTGAAACTCCAATCCTTTCTCCACCTGATGCAAAGAACTAACTCATTGGAAAAGACCCTAATGCTAGAAATGTTTGAGGGCAGGAGGAGAAGGGGGCAACAGAGGATGAGATGGTTGGACAGCATCACTGACTCAATGGACATGAGTTTGTGCAAACTTCAGGAAATAGTGAAGGGTAGGGAAGCCTGGTGTGCTGCATGCAGTCCATGAGGTTGCATAAAGTTGGACATGACTGAGCAACTGAACAACAACAACACAGTGTGGTCCCCCTCTTTCATAGGCTATTCATTCTTCAAATTGTAATTAAAAATTTACTTTCACAGGTGAAACCTACCCCAATAGCATCATAACCCTTTTCTAGACCAGAAACCTTATTCTATTCTTCTGGAAAATTTATCTCCATTTGTAATTATAAATTCAGTAGTGTCTTTTAAAATTAAATATCAATATTTATATTACAGTCTAAGCTAAATGAGAGGAGATTGTCCTCTGGTTTGCTCATCATTTTATTCCCCAACACTCGAACCATATTTGTTGAACAAAGTTAGGAATAGAAGGAAAAAAAGGAAGGGAGGGAGCTGGAGAAGGAACAGAAAGCTGCAAACAGATACATCATAAACTGCAGCAGCTAGAACAATATTATTCTTAAGAAAGGACTGGGAAGTGATCAAAGAAAGGGTGTTTTCCTTCCACATTTACTTGGGTTATGGAAGTGTACTCTGTGATATCAGAAGGCAATAATTAAGGAGGTTCTTGCTTCTGCCCTAACACTTTCAGAAAACAAACAAACAAAAAAATCATTTACACAGACTTTCCCTTTATCAGTTAATTTACTATCTTTGATATTGTTTTTCTGGAAATTACTATTTGATAGTTATTATATTATGTTTACATCCAATAATAACCATACATTTTGTCATGACAACAGAGTCATTAATATGTTCAGCTGTTACATTTCAATTGCATTCTTCCTAAACTTGTATTATTTACTCTTATTTCCATGCCATCATTGACTATTAGGTATATGTACACAACATTCCATGAAATGGTGGTTCTGGGAAAACACAATATGTTTCTTTTAGAGTCATCTTTTTTCTCTTAATATAAATCTATTTAGGGACAAGTTTTGAAATAATGTTTTATTTTTGACAAACAAGACTTGTTTAGAATCATCATGGACCATACAGTATTGATGTTTCCTATATAATAAAGCCACTTTTTTTTTTTCTCTCAAATGCCTGGTTTCACAAATCTATGCTATGGAAGATGGCTGCAAAAAAAAAAATGGAAGATTTTTTTTTTTGTACTATTACACAGTAAAATTTGGGAGGTAACAAGAATAACAGCACTACTACATATATCTTTCTAAGTGAAAATTTTGAGTTTGAATGGATGTTCTGGAGTCCAAAGTACCTAAGCCCAAATCTTGGCACTATCATTATTAGTTTGGTGACATTTAGGAAGATTTTTAACTTCTCTGTATCTTAATTTGCTCATCAATAAAATAATTATAGTAATAGTACTAATCTACCAGGTTGATTTAGTGAATAGCCAATGAGTTAATAAATTTGAAAAGCTTAGGACAGTGAATGATGCAAAGCAAGGGATGCAGTAAATATTAGCTATGACCATCATTATTAATTGTACATAAAATTGTAGCTAGACTTAAGAGAAACTTGTGTAATATGGGATGATATGCTGATTCTGGAGAAGGAAATGGCAACCCAATCCAGTGTTCTTGCCTAGAAAATCCCACGGACAGAGGAGCTTGGTGGGCTGCAGTCCATGGGGTCACAAAGAATCGGACACAAAGTAGTGACAGGGGGATTATGCTAATTGGCTAAAACATTAAATTTGATAATATATTTCATGGACGTCTTTACTCTTTGGTGCAAAATGCAAGAGTATTGAGCTTGGATTCAGGAGAATATGGAGGTTGAATCTTAATTAATTTGGTACAATTCACATATCCTCTCTGAATTTCAGTTCCTCTTCTCTCAAATGAAAAATGTAATCTGTCCTATCTTCCTTTGGGATTTATTGGGAGAACCAAATGAATAATCTTTGAAAACATTCTGTGTACTGTAAAGCTGTATATGAAATTGAGGTTATCAGAATACCCTTAAGTTCAGTTGCTCAAAGAAATATTGAGCCATACCATGAATTACAATATTTGAATGGTTGTAATTGCACTTCCACTTTGGAGTGTATTCCTTCCCCCAAAGAGAGTAGGAAAATCACTGAATTGACAGTCAACTGATGAAGATTCTCTTTCTTGGACTGCTACCAATTAGCTTGAAAAAAGTCACTCTCCATTTCTGTGCCTCGGTTTCCTCATGTAAAATGTTTTACATGTTTCCTCATGTAAAATGAATACCTGGAATGAGTTGTTTCTAAGTTGCTTTTCAGTTCTGACACACAGGTATATTAATTAATTCCTGGAACTGACTCTGTTCGGTTTATAAAGAGGAAGCTTATATACCACCTAGGGTGCTTCTAAAGCCATCAGTGAAAGTATCTTTTTCCTTGAGTTCTTATATTCCATCAATATCAATAGCCTCAAAGGTACACAGAATCAATTCAGAAAATGTCTTTTGACAGCTGTTTCAGGTTCTGATTATACTCCAAGATTTGACCAGTGCCTAATGGCAACCCACTCCAGTGTTCTTGCCTGGAAAATCCCAGGGACAGGGGAGCCTCGTGGGCTGCCGTGTCTGGGGTCACACAGAGTAGGACATGACTGAAGCAACTTAGCAGTAGCAGCAGCAGTAGGTAAGAAGGCTGGTCTAATAAGTCTCCAGTAAGTTTCACATATTGGAAACAGATTCATAGAGACATTCTTAGACTTTATTCATGGATTGTTAAAATGTGTGCTTCCCTCATGGAATTAAAGCCAAGACTTATTTAGAACTACTCAAGCTATGTTCATGGGAGCTCATTATGTGTTGCTTCCCCCAGAACACTATTTCTGTCTGACCCTTCGGATGGTAGGCAACTTGAATGAGGGAGTTAAATATCACAGGCTTCCCTGCTGAAGTGTCGCTGAACCTTTACAGTGTATGGGATAAGTCATTTTGGGACTTTAGGCTCTCAGTCGTCCTCTTAGAATAATTGAAGCAATTACTTTAGAGGAAAACCTGAACTAATCATTTTGAAATTTCAGTTTAAGTCCAGAGCCTTTTTGAGTTACACAAGCACTAAAATGACCACAAGAGATTCATGTCTCAGGACTGGGTGACAGCCCAGAGCCTACTACTACTGACAACTCTTTC
This sequence comes from Aepyceros melampus, assembly GCA_006408695.1. Classification (NCBI taxonomy): domain Eukaryota; kingdom Metazoa; phylum Chordata; class Mammalia; order Artiodactyla; family Bovidae; genus Aepyceros; species Aepyceros melampus. The sequence continues at coordinate 348,835 of SJXQ01008221.1, read as the reverse complement.
AGCGCCACAAATGTGTAAAATTTACTTTCCTTTACTTCCCCGATCTAAAAGTGCATTGCCAGAGATCCAAGTAATTTTTATTTTTATAGTGTAGATTATACAATCTCTGAGATGAAAGAGTGAATTTAAACTAGAAGAAATATCCTTATCCCTGAATACTTGTTAATAGGAAAGAAACAGCAGATATATTATTTAGCTCTGATAAGGCATCACCGACTCAATGGATGTGGGTTTGGGTGAACTCTGGGAGTTGGTGATGGACAGGGAGGCCTGGCATGCTTCAATTCATGGGGTTGTAAAAAGTCAGACACAACTGAGCGACTGAACTGAACTGAATTGAACTGAAGGCTCATGACTCACCACTCTGAACTTAAATGAAATTTATCATTTGATTCATGAACTTATCAGTGAGTCCTACATCTAGAAGAGTAACTTCAGTACTCACTGTTATAATATTCAGTATAGAACAGGTGATGTTAAGATTAATTACAAGCAATTCAGTAATGGACTCCCCTTCTCACTCAGAAAATATCATGGTATGTGCCATTCACATAGGACATACATACAGGAATAGACATGCTGGTAGCTTAACTGTGCATTTCCATTGGTTCTCTGGAAGAGAATTGTTCCTGTCTTTGACACTGCAATAAGAACTGAGGAGTAATCCTAAAATGCTCCCAGTGCCTAAAATGAGTATCTCAAGAGTGTACAGAACAAGCGAAAAGCAATGGCTGTGACAAATTCATTTTCAGTCTTTATAATGTTTTCCTGGTGGTGGTGGTTTAATTATTAAGTCACATCTGATTCTTTGTGACCCCATGAACTGTAGCTTACCAGGCTCTTCTGTCCATGGGATTTTCCAGGCAATAATACTAGAGTCAGTTGTCATTTCCTTCTTCAGGGAATCTTCCTGACCCAGTTATCAAACTTGAGTCTCCTCCTTGGCAGGTGGATTCTTTACCATTGAGCCACCTGTTTTCTTAAACATAGAGTGGAATCCCTTAGGACCTTGCTTCATAAAGGAATCTTTCCTGAGTTTTTTCACAAAGCATCCCATGACAATTCACGTACACAAGAAAATATGATTTCTCTAACACTGGTTAAAAGTCTCATCTCTATGATTCAAGATTATATAAATACATTATATTTTGCTATTTACTTTTGAGCTACATATCTTTTTCTCACTAGAGGCTTAGTATTTTTTGAGGAGTTCAGTTCAGTTCAGTCACTCAGTCGTGTCCAACTCTTTGAGACCCCATGAATTGCAGCACGCCAGGCCTCCCTGTCCATCAACTCCCAGAGTTCACTGAAACTCACATCCATCGAGTTGATGATGCCATCCAGCCATCTCATCCTCTGTTGTCCCCTTCTCCTCCTGCCCCCAATCCCTCCTAGCATCAGAGTCTTTCCCAATGAGTCAACTCTTCACATGAGGTGGCCAAAGTACTGGAGTTTCAGCTTTAGCATCATTCCTTCCAAAGACATCCCAGAACTGATCTTTAGAATGGACTGGTTGGATCTCCTTGCAGTCCAAGGGACTCTCAAGAGTCTTCTCCAGCACCACAGTTAAAAAGCATCAATTCAGGGGACATATCATATTTTCCTTGCAACCATGCCCTAGGGGTGATATGCATATACTTTGGAAAATTATATAAGTAGGTGCTCATTAAATCTTTTTTGTATGACTACTTTTCTTCAAACATATAAATTCAGTTCACTTAAGTCACTCAGTCGTGTCTGACTCTTTGCAACCCCATAGATTCCAGCACAACAGGCCTCTCTGTCCATCACAGCTCTCAAAGTTTACTCAAACTTATGTCCATTCAATTGGTGATGCCATCCAACCATCTCATCCTCTGTCATCCCCTTCACTTCCCACCTTCAATCTTTCCCAGAATCAGGGTCTTTTACAATGAGTCAGTTCTTCACTTCAAGTGGCCATAATATTGGAGTTTCAGCTTCAGCATCAGTCCTTCCAATGAATATTCAAGACTGATCTTCTTTATGATGGACTGGTTGGATCTCCTTTCAGTCCAAGGGACTCTCAAGAGTCTTCTCCAACACCACAGTTCAAAAGCATCAATTCCTCGGCACTTAGTTTTCTTTATAGTCCAACTCTCACATCCATACATGACTACTGGAAAAACCATAGCTTTGACTATAAAGACCTTTGTTGGCAAAGTATGTCTCAGCTTTTTAATAAGCTGTCTAGGTTGGTATATCTAATTTTTAAATGCTAAATTCTATCTATTTCTTATTCAGATTTTACTTTTCTGATAGTGTCTACTGAGAAACTTCTTTCTGAGGTCATTTGATTTCACAACCTGCTTCTTCCTGAAACAATAAAGTTGAAGTTTTTTTTTTTTTTAATCTGCCAAGCTTTCTAAATGCTAAAAAAAAAACTTGCATACAACTGTGATTAATATGAAACATCCACTCTTTTGGAGAGGAGTTTGTCATTCTAACTCTGTGCTCAATGGTACAAGATCAAGTTACCAGATCAGCTAGTGCACTGGAAGGCATTCTGTTACTGGCTGGATCTCTGTGCCTGAGAGTTAATGGCAAACTGAATGTCATCCAGTTCACAAGCTTCTAATCATGACCGGCTGGTGTTTATAGGCCTTATGCCAATAAAGGCATCCAAAAATGACAAATGTAACTGGATCAGAGAGAATTTGGCTCCAATTCACTGTCAATTAGAAATAAAATGATGGATTCCAGATCTTTTTTTTTTGAATTGGTGTGTATATCAAATCTCTATGCCCCAAACGATTTCTGCAATGCAGCAGAAAGGAGTAGCATTTGGAAAACTCACTCAGAATGAGGAGAGGCAACTTTATTTTCTCACTGTTTGCATTTCTAAAAAGTTCTAGTTTTTGTCTTTCTTTCTAAATCTTTATATTTCCCTCCTAATGGAAACAGACTTGAGGGGAAAACAGGAAATTCTCCATCTTAACTTGACTTCTAAAGACCCAAAAATGAATGAAGGAGATAAATTCTCTAGAAACAATTATGCCAAAGCTAAATCTTGTGAAATCTCTCAAGTCCTTCCCTTTATATCACTGACTGGTTAAAATTTAGTGTTATCTTTAAACTGGTTGTGTGTTGGTCACTCTGTTGTGTCCGACTCTTTGTGACCCCATGGACTGCAGCCCACCAGGCTCCTCTATCCATGGAATTCTCCAGGCAAGAATACTGGAGTGGGTAACATTTCCTTCTCCAGGGGATCTGCCCAACCCAGTAATCGAAGTCAGGTCTCCTGCATTACAGGCAGATGCTTGATTGTCTGAGCTACTAGGGAACCTCATTGATAAACAGTCCTAGGTGACATGCAGAGGCACCAAAAGAATAAAAGATGTGGTCTTTATCCTGGCAGAACAAATGGTGAGATTTGAGAGTGTCAAGGGAGACGTTTAAGAATTACATAATCAATAAGTACATATTCACATTTGGTGCTGGGAAATGGGTTCAAATAGAGTTCTTGGTGAACAGAAGGGATATCCATCACAGAAGCCTTAAATTGAATTCAGTAACTTCCATTCAAAGCTATCACCAGGACCCTAGTCCAGTTGACCATTGTCTCTCACATTGACTATGAAAGAGATTCCTTACTAGTTTCAATTCCTTCTGTTTTGTATTTTTACTATCAGCATCACACATGGTAGTCAAATTGTCTTTTCTAAAATGAAAAGTTTAGAAATTTGTCATTCTCTTTCCAAAATGCTTTCTCATGTTTTCTCATGTCCCCCAGGATAATAGTCAAGTTCCTTACCATTTGCCAAATAAAGTCCCCATACACAGAAAAAATCTTTTATATGATCTGATCATAAAACCTGACTTCCTCCTCATTTTTTATTATCCCTATTTCTATTGTCTATGGGTAATTCATTCATTCATTCATTTTTTTTCAACAGATATTCAGTGAGGACTTCCTGTGTGCCAGGACTGTTCTAGGTGCTGAAGATGGAACAGAAAGAAAAACATATATTAAAAATTCTCTATCTTTGGTATCACTAGATTCAAATAAGTAAAGGTGGAACAAACAGTAAGTAAGTAAGACACTTCAGTTGCCAGATAGTGATAAATTATGTGTAGAAAAAACATAGAAAGCATCAATGAAAATGAGTTACAATTAAAAACAAAGCACCACTGAAGAGGCAACTTTTTGGGAAGAACTTTAAAGAGATAAGGGAATAAGAGTTGCAAAGTATGTTCCCGGCACAGGAAAAGTTTCTAAGGCAAGAGCTTTTTTTTTTTTTTTTCTTCCCGTTGATGTGTTTAAGAAAAAACAAGGTACCAGTGAGGATGGAGATGTATGAGTGAAGGAGAAAGTAGTAGGTGACACATTCAGAGAAGAAAAAGTTTGTGTAGGGCCCTGTGGACCATTATAAAGATTGCTTTTATTCTGAATGTATTAGGGAACCACTGCATGCTTTGAACAGAAGAATGAAGTGGTCTGACTTGCTTTTCAAAATATGCAAATTCCTTGATTTTCCATTACTTTCTTTTTTAACTTGAGATATAATCTATATACATTAAAATTCACATTTTTATTGCACAGCCCTGAATCTGACAAATACATATGGTCATACAGCTACCATGATAGTAAAGATGCGGAGGAATTTCATCACTTCTTCTCCAATTTCTCTGGAGCCCGTTTGTAGTCAACACCTACTCCTATGCATAGCAACTGCTAATCACTGATCAGTTTTCTACCGTATAACTTTGCCTTTTCCACTTGTTATATAAATGGAGTCACAGCATGTATAGGCTTTTGTGTATACACACACACACACACACACACACATACACACACACACATATATACATACATATATATATATATACACACACACATATATATATATATAAAACAAATGCACTTGAGATTCATTCATGTTATTGGATGTGTATCAGTAATACATTTCTGCTTATTGTTGAGTAGAATTCCATTGTAAAGATGCACCAGTTTATCAATTCATCTTTTGAAAGACTTTTTGTTTGTGACTACTTTTTGGCTATTGTGAGCAATGAATAATGCTAGGAACATTCACATAAAAGTCTTTCTGTGGACATAAGTTTCCATTCTTTTTGATAAATACCAAGAAGTGAGATTATTGGGTCTTATGGTCAGTGTTCTCCAATTTTTTTTCCTAATGGGCTAATACTTTTTACAACACCACCAGCAATGTATTAGAGTTGCTGCTTATCATTTTTGACAAAATTTGTCAGCTTCCTTTTTCCATGTTATATGCATATAATGGCATCTCTTTGTAGATTTATTTTACTTTTCTCTAATGAATATTGATATAGAGTATCTTTTCGTATGTTTATTTCAGAGAAGGCGGTGGCACCCCCACTCCAGTACTCTTGCCTGGAAAATCCCATGGATGGACGAGCCTGGTAGGCTGCAGTCCATGGGGTCGCAAACGGTCGGACATGACTGAGCGACTTCCCATTCACTTTTCACTTTCATGCATTGAAGGAAATGGCACCCCACTCCAGTGTTCTTGCCTGGAGAATCCCAGGGACAGCGGAGCCTGGTGGGCTGCCGTCTATGGGGTCACACAGAGTCGGACACAACTGAAGTGACTTAGCAGCAGATGTCTATTTGCCACACATGTGCTTCTTCTTCCTTTTTTTTTTTTTTTTGGTGAAGGTTCTACTCAGATCTTAAGCCCAATCTATTTTACTGGGTTGTCTGTTTTATAATACTGAGTTTTGACAGTCCTTCTAGGTATATTCTAGGTATACATAAGTATAAGAAATCTAGTATATTCTATGTATATTCTAGGGATAAGTCCTTCACCAGGTCTGGATTTTAAATTTATTTTCTCCCATTTTATAGTCTACTCTTTCATTTCTTTTGGCAGTTTATTGGCATATAATTTGCAAAAAATAAAATGCCCATATTTGGAAGATACAGTTTGATAAGCTGTGATACATACTTACATGCATAAAATTATTACCACATTTGAGATGGTGAGTATAGCCATAACCCCAAAAGTTTCTTCATATCACTTCATAATTCATCCCTATCATCTCTCCTTGCTTCTCATTACCAGGCAACCACTAATCTACTTTCTGTCATTCTTGAATAGTTGTGAATTTTCGAATGCTATAAAAGTGAAATCAAACAATATTTAATTTTAAAATTTTGTGTCTACATTGACTCAATAATTATTTTTTAATGTTTAATTTTATTATTATTTACTTTACAACATTGTATTGGTTTTGCCATACATCAACATTATTTTGACCTTCATCTCTTTATTGGGTATCAATATTTCATTCCTTTTTATTAGTTTTATTTTATTATATGTATATACAGTAATTTAGCTAGTCATCTTTTGATAAACACTTGGATTGTTAACAGTATCTTTGGAAGAGCAAGCTTTCAAACTTAAAGAAGTTCAACTTATTTTTTATTTTATTTTAGGAATTTTGCATTTTGTTTTATGTCGAAGTTGACAACTACAGGGTTATAAATACATTCTCATACACTTAGTTTAGAAGGTTAATAGTTTTTTATTTACATTTACTACAAGTCAGTTTTATATAGAACAAGATATGGATTCAGGTTATATTTGCATGTGAATTCTCCATGTTTTCATCACGGTTTTTTGAATAATACGTTTTCCCAACTTAAATTTCTTTGCATCTTTGCTGAAATACAATTTACAAATACAATATTGTACTGAGCAGTGTGAAATTTTTCAATTTTTTTTTATTCTTCAAAATTGTTTTGAACATTTTAGATACTTTGTTTTTTTCATATAAATTTTATAACTAGTATGTTTATTTCTATAAATTGTGCTGAATCTACAGATCAATTTGGGAACAATTAGCATTTTGAAAATATTGAGTTTTTCAAAACATGGGCACGGTATATAAGATTGTATGAAGTGAAGATTGTATATCTCTCCTTATATTTAGGTCTTCAATGACTTTTCTCCTCACTGGTCTGTATTATTCAACAAACAGATATTACTCACATTAAAAAAAATTACACCAAAGTAACTCATGTGTTTTGGTATTATTATAAATGGCAATGCATTTAAAATTTTAATTCCCAATTCTTTATTGCTAGCATTTAGAAATACAACTGATTTTAAAATATTGGCCTTTTATCCTATAACTTTGCTAAACTAAGTTGTTAGTTTTTTTTAATTAATTTTTATTTGTTAGTTTTGCTTTACAATACTGTATTCATTTTGCTATACATTGACATGAATCAGCCAAGAGTGTACATGAACTCCCAATCCCGACCCCCACCTCCCCCCTCCTGCCCCACACCTTCTCTCTGGATTATCCCCGTGCATCAGTCCCAAGCATCCTGCATCCTGCATCGAACCTAGACCAGAGATTCGTTTCACTTATGATATCATACATGTTACACTGCCACTCTCCCAA
>SJXQ01008221.1:260869-341308 GCA_006408695.1 Aepyceros melampus | reverse complement strand
GAAAGAGGAGAGTGAAAAAGTTGGCTTAAAGCTCAACATTCAGAAAATGATCATAGAATCTGGTCCCATCACTTCATGACAAATAGATGGGAAAACAGTGGAAACAGTGTCAGCCTTTATTTATTTATTTATTTATTTATTTATTTATTTATTTTGTGCTCCAAAATCACTGCAGATGGTGACTGCAGCCATGAAATTAAAAGGCGCTTACTCCTTGAAAGGAAAGTTATGACCAACCTAGATAGCATATTCAAAAGAAGAGACATTACTTTGCCAACAAAGGTCCATCTAGTCAAGGGTATGGTTTTTCCAGTAGTCAAGCATGGATGTGAGAGTTGGACTGTGAAGAAGGCTGAGCACCAATGAATTGATGCTTTTGAACTGTGGTGTTGGAGAAGACTATTGAGAGTCCCTTGGACTGCAAGGAGATCCAAGCAGTCCATTCTAAAGGAGATCAGCCTTGGGTGTTCTTTGAAAGGAATGATGCTAAACCTGAAACTCCAGTACTTTGGCCACCTCATGCAAACAGTTGACTCATTGGAAAAGACTCTGATGCTGGGAGGGATTGGGGGCAGGAGGAGAAGGGGACGACTGAGGATGAGATGACTGGATGGCATCACCAACTCAATGGACGTGAGTTTGAGTGCACTCCGGAAGATCGTGATGGACAGGGAGGCCTGGTGTGCTACTATTCATGGACTTGCAAAGAGTCAGACACGACTGAGCAACTGAACTGAACTGAATACTATTAGTACATAAATCTTAGTCCTATGAGGGATAACATTCTAAATGAAGTTTCAGGAAAGAATGAAAACTCATAAAGTGATCATCTAAGTGTTTCAGATTTTGCAATCACCTTTTCAAGCTCATATTTTCATTCATATACTTTTCTCTTAAGAACAGAGTTTCTTGTTGACTTTTGGATCGCAGCCATTCTGACTGGTGTGAAATGGTATCTCATTGTGGTTTTGATTTGCATTTCTCTGATAATGAGTAATGTTGAGCATCTTTTCATGTGTTTGTTAGCCATCCGTATGTATTCTTTGGAGAAATGTTTATTTAGTTCTTTGGCCCATTTTATGATTGGGTCATTTATTTTTCTGGAGTTGAGCTGCATAAGCTGCTTGTATATTTTTGAGATTAGTTGTTTGTCAGTTGCTTCATTTGTTATTATTTTTTCCCATTCAGAAGGTTGTCTTTTCACCTTGATTATAGTTTCCTTTGTTGTGCAGAAGCTTTTAATTTTAATTTTAATTAGATACCATTTGTTTATTTTTGCTTTTATTTCCAGTATTCTGGGAGGTGGATCATAGAGGATGCTGCTGTGATTTATGTCAGAGTGTGTTTTGCGTATATTCTCCTCTAAGAGTTTTATAGCTTCTTGTCTTACATTTAGATCTTTAACCCATTTTGAGTTTATTTTTGTGTATGGGGTTAGAAAGTGATCTAGTTTCATTCTTTTACAAGTGGTTGACCAGTTTTCCCAGCACCACTTGTTAAAAAGATTGTCTTTAATCCAACTGTATATTCTTGCCTCCTTTGTCGAAGATAAGCTGTCCATAGGTGTGTGGATTTATCTCTGGGCTTTCTATTTTGTTCCATTGATCTATATTTCTGTCTTTGTGCCAGTACCATACTGTCTTGATGACTGTGGCTTTGTAGTAAAGCCTGAAGTCAGGCAGGTTGATTCCTCCAGTTCCATTCTTCTTTCTCAAGATGGCTTTGGCTATTCGAGGTTTTTTACAAGTGGTTGACCAGTTTTCCCAGCACCACTTGTTAAAAAGATTGTCTTTAATCCACTGTATATTCTTGCCTCCTTTGTCAAAGATAAGCTGTCCATAGGTGTGTGGATTTATCTCTGGGCTTTCTATTTTGTTCCATTGATCTATATTTCTGTCTTTGTGCCAGTACCATACTGTCTTGATGACTGTGGCTTTGTAGTAAAGCCTGAAGTCAGGCAGCTTGATTCCTCCAGTTCCATTCTTCTTCTCAAGATGGCTTTGGCTATTTGAGGTTTTGATGTGTTTCCATACAAATTGTGAAATTATTTGTTCTAGCTCTGTGAAAAACACCACTTGTATCTTGATAGGAATTGCACTGAATCTGTTGATTGCATTGGGTAGTATACTCATTTTCACTATATTGATTCTTCTGATCCATGAACATGGTATATTTCTCCATCTATTAGTGTCCTCTTTGATTTCTTTCATCAGTGTTTTATAATTTTCTATATATTGGTCTTTAGTTTCTTTAGCTAGGTATATTCCTGAGTATTTAAAACCTGAAAAGTGAATACAGTAACAACTAATAGAAAGATTTACATATTTCCATATATGTGTCAAGAAATTTATTTCTAGATTAAACTACTCAGCATTGAAACTAGATTTGATCTAGACAGATCTTGTTGTTCAGTCACTCAGTTGTGCCCAACTGGGCAATCCCATGAACTGCAGCATACCAGGCTTCCCTGTCCTTCACCATCTCTCAGAGCTTGCTCAAACTCATGTCCATTGAGTTGGTGGTGTCATCCAGACATTTAGTCCTCTGGCATCCCCTTCTGCTCCTGCCTTCAATCTTTCCCAGCATCATGGCCTTTCCCAATGAGTCAGTTCTTCAAATGAGGTGACCAAAGTTTTGCCACTTCAGCTTCAGCATCAGTTCTTCCAATGAATATTTAGAGTTTATTTCCTTTAGGATGAACTGGTTTGATCGCCTTGCAGTCCAAGGGACTCACAAGTTTTCTCCAGCACCACAGTTTGAAGGCATCAGTTCAGTGCTTAGCCTTTTTTATTATCCAGCTCTTACACCTTACACAACTACTGAAAAAACATAGCTTTGAGTATACAGACCTTTGTAGGCAAAGTGATGTCTCTGCTTTTTAATACACTGTCTAAGTTGTCATTGCGTTTCTTCCAAGGAACTGTTGCTGCTGCTAAGTCACTTCAGTCATGTCTGACTCTGTGCGACCCCATAGATGTCAGACCACCATCTTCCCCAGCCAGTGGGATCTCCAGGAAAGAACACTGGAGTGGGTTGCCATTTCCTTCTCCAATGCATGAAAGTGAAAAGTGAAAGTGAAGTCACTCAGTCATGTCTGACTCTTAGCGACCCCATGGACTGCCTACTGACTCCTCCATCCATGGAATTTTCCAGGCAAGAGTACTGGAGTGGGATGCCATTGCCTTCTCCATTTCAAGGAGTAAGCATCTTTTAATTTCATGGCTACTACCACAGACTGCAGTGATTTTGGAGCCCAAGAAAATAACTTCTCTCACTGTTTCCATTGTTTTCCCATCTGTCTGCCATGAAGTGATAGGACCAGATGCCTTGATTTCTTGAATGTTGAGTGTTAAGCCAGCTTTTTCATTCTCCTCTTTCACTTTCATCAAGAGGCTCTTTAGTTCCTCTTTACTTTCTGCCATATGGGTGGTGTCACCTGCATATCTGAGGTTATTGATATTTCTTGCAGCAAGTTTAATTCCAGCTAGTGCTTCATTCAGCCTGGCATTGAACATGATGTTCTGAATATAAGTTAAACAAATAGAGTGACAATATACAGCCATGATGTACTCCTTTCCCAGTTTTGAACCAGTCTGTTGTTCCATGTCCAGGTCTAACTGTTGCTTCTTGACCTGCTACAGGTTTCTCAGGAGGCAGGTAAGGTAGTCCAGCATTCCCACCTCTTTAAGAGTTTTCCACAGTTTGTTGTCATCTACAAAGTCAATAGTGTAGTCAATGAAGCAGAAGTATTTGGAGATTCTCTTTTTCTGTGATACAATGGATGTTGGCTATTTGATCACTGGATCCTCTGTCTTTTCTAAATCCAGCCTGTACATCTGAAAATTTTCAATTCACATACTGTTGAAGCCTAGCTTGAAAGATTTGAGAATTACTTTGCTGGAATGTGAAATAAGTGCAATTGTGTAGTAGTTTGAACATTCTTTGTATTTCTTTGGGATTGGAATGAAAGATGACATTTCCCAGTTCTGAATTTTCCAAATTTGCTGGGATACTGAGTGCAGCACTTTAGAGCAGTATCATTTAGGATTTGAAATAGCTTAACTAGACCATTCAGGTATGACCTAAATCAAACCCATTATGATTATACAGTGGAACTGAGAAATAGATTTAAGGGACTAGATTGATAGAGTGCCTGATGAACTATGGATGGAGGCTCATGAGATTGAACAGGAGACAGGGATCAAAACCATCTCCATGGGAAAGAAATGCAAAAAAGAAAAATCGCAGTCTGAGGAGGCATTACAAATAGCTGTGAAAATAAAAAAAGCAAAAAGCAAAGGAGAAAAGGAATGATATAAGCATCTGAATGCAGAGTTCCAAAGAATAGCAAGGAGAGATAAGAAAGCCTTCCTCAGAGATAAATGCAAAGAAATAGAGGAAAACCATAGATTGGGGAAAACTAGAGATCTCTTCAAGACAATTAGAGATACCAAGGGAACATTTCATGCAAAGATGGGCTAAATAAAGGACAGAAATGGTATGGAACTAAAAAAAAGCAGAATATGTTAAGAAGAGGTGGCAAGAATACCTGGAGTAACAGGCAAATTTGTCCTTCAAGTACAGAATGAAGCAGGGGAAAGGCTAACAGAGTTTTCCCAAGAGAACGTACTGGTCATAGGAAACAGCCTCTTCCAACAACACAAGAGAAGACTACACATGGATATCACCAGATGGTCAACACCAAAATCAGATTGATTATATCCTTTACAGCCAAAGATGGAGAACCTCTATGCAGGCAGCAAAACAAGATGGGGAGCTGACTGTGGCTCAAATCATGAACTCCTTATTGCCAAATTCAGACTTAAATGGAAGAAAGTGGGGAAAACCACTAGACCATTCAGGTATGACTTAAATAAAATTCCTTATGATTATACAGTAAAAGTGAGAAATAGATATAAGGGACAAGATATAATAGACAGAGTGCCTGATGAACTATGGATGGAGGTTCATGACATTGTACAGAGACAGGGATCAAGACCATCTCCATGGAAAAGAAATGCATAAAAGTAAAATGGCTGTCTGAGAAGGCCTACAAATAGCTGAGAAAGAAGAGAAGTGAAAAGCAAAAGAAAAAGGAAAGATATACTCATTTGAGTGCAGATTTCCAAAGAACAGGAAGAAGAGATAAGAAAGCCTTTTTCAGTGATCAATGCAAAGAAATAGAGGAAAATAATAGACTGGGAAAGACTAGAGATCTCTTTTCATGCAAAGATGGGCTGAATAAAGGACAGAAATGGTATGGAACTAACAGAAGCAGAAGATATTAAGAAGAGATGGCAAGAATAAACAGAAGAACTACACAAAAAATATCTTCAGGACCCAAATAATCACAAAGGGGTGATCTCTCACCTAGAGCCAGACATTCTGGAATGTGAAGTCACATGGGCCTTAGGAAGTATCACTACAAACAAAGCTAGTGGAGGTGATGGAATTCCAGTTGAGCTATATCAAATCCTAAAAAATGACGCTGTGAAAGTGCTACACTCAGTCGGTCAGCAAATTTGGAAAACTCAGCAGTGGCCACAGGACTGGAAAAAGTCAATTTTCATTCCAATCTCAAAGAAAGGCAGTGCCAAGGAATGTTCAAGCTACTGCATAATTGCACTCATCTCACACATTGTTAAAGTAATGCTCAAAATTCTCCAAGCCAGGCCTTAGCAATATGTGAACTGTGAAATTCCAGATGTTCAAACTGGTTTTAGGAAAGGCAGAGGGACCAGAGATCGAATTGCCAGCATCCACTGGATCATGGAAAAAGCAAGAGAGTTCCAGAAAAACATCTTTTTCTGCTTTATTGACTATGCCAAAGCCTTTGACTGTGTGGATCACAATAAACTGTGGAAAATTATGAGAGAGATGGGAATACCAGACCACCTGACATGCCTCTTGAGAAACCTGTATGCAGGTCAGGAAGCAACAGTTAGAACTGGACATGGAACAACAGACTGGTTCCAAATAGGAAAAGGAATATATCAAGGCTGTATATTTTCACCCTGCTTATTTAACTTATATGCAGAGTGCATCATGAGAAACGGTGGGCTGGAAGAATCAGAGCTAGAATCAAGATTACCGGGAGAAATATCAATAACCTCAGATATGCAGATGACACCACCCTTATGGCCGAAAGTGAAGAGGAACTAAAGAGCCTCTTGATGAAAGTGAAAGAATAGAGTGAAAAAGTTGGCTTAAAGCTCAACATTCAGAAAAGTAACATCATGGCATCTGGTCCTATCACTTCATGGGAAATAGAAGGGGAAACAGTGGAAACAGTGTCAGATTTTACTTTTTTGGGCTCCAAAATCAGTGTAAATGGTGATTGCAGCCATGAAATTAAAAGACTCTTACTCCTTGGAAGAAAAGTTATGACCAACCTAGATAGTATATTCAAAAGCAGAGAAATTACTTTGCCAGTAAAGATCTGTCTAGTCAAGGCTATGGTTTTTCCAGTGGTCATGTATGGATGTGAGAGTTGGACTGTGAAGAAAGCTGAGTGCTGAAGAATTGATGCTTTTGAACTGTGATATTGGAGAAGACTCTTGAGAGTCCCTTGGACTGCAAAGAGATCCAACTAGTCCATCCTAAAGGAGATCAGTCCTGGGTGTTCATTGGAAAGAGTGATGCTGAAGCTGAAACTCCAATACTTTGGCCATCTCATATGAAGAACTGACTCTTTGGAAAAAACTCTGATGCTGGGAGGGATTGAGGGCAGGAGGAGAAGGGGATGACAGAGGATGAGATGGCTTGATGGCATCACCGACTCAATGGACATTAGTTTGAGTGAACTTTGGGAGTTGGTGATGGACAGGGAGGCTTGGCATGCTGTGATTCATGGGATCACAAACAGCCGGACAGGACTGAGCGACTGAAGTGAACTGAACTGAATTCCATTACTTCCAGTAGCTTTGTTTGTAGTGATGATTCCTAAGGCACCCATGACTTCACACTCAAACCACACTCTGGCTTTAGGTGACTGATCACACCATGATGGTTATCTGGTTATTAAGATTTGTTTTTATAGTTCTTCTGTGTATTCTTGCTACCTCCTCTTAGCATTTTCTGCTTCTGTTAGGTCCATTCAATTCTGTCCTTTATTGTGTTCATCTTTGCATGAAATATTCCCTTAGTATCTCTAATTTTCTTGACAAGATCTCTAATCTTTCCCATTCTATTTGTTTTCCTCTATTTCTTTGCACTGATCTCTGAAGAAAGCTTTCTTATCTCTTCTTGCTATTTTCTGGAATTCTTCATTCAGATGTATTTATCTTTCCTTTTCTCTTTTGCCTTTCAATTCTCTTCTTTTCTCAGCTATTTTAAAGCCTCCTTAGACAACCATTTTGCTTTTTTGCATTTCTTTTTCTTGGGGAAGATTTTGATTACCACCTCCTGTACAATGTTGCAAACCTCCATCCATAGTTCTTCAGTTACTCTATCTAGTCTCCTTTAATCAAAAATAAGAGTGTGGTAAGAAGAGTAGGCTGGAGAAGGTAATGGCACCCTACTCCATTACTCTTGCCTGGAAAATCTCATGAACGGAGGAACCTGCTGGGCTGCAGTCCATGGGGTCACTGAGAGTTGAACACGACTCAGTGACTTCACTTTCACTTTTCACTTTCATGCATTGGAGAAGGAAATGGCAACCCACTCCAGTGTTCTTGCCTGGAGAATCCCAGGGACGGTGGAGCCTAATGGGCTGCCATCTCTGGGGTCGCACAGAATCGGACATGACTGAAGCGACTTAGCAGCAGCAGCAGCAAGAAGAGTAGGCAATTATCAGAATTTTATTGAAGATAGGATTAAAAATACTGTAGAATATTAACAGAATGATGGCATACTCTGATATTTTAAATATATATATGTTTCCTTTGACTCTAATAGGAAACCAATACTAGAGTTAAAGGGGTAAAAAAGTGATGATAGTAGTAATGCAGCTAAATGATTTCAGTGACTTAGACAAGAGTACCATAGTGGAATCCTCCAAACTGACCTGATTCTGGGTATAGTTTAGGGTAGAGTCCTTAAGACTGTGTTGAATTAATTTGAGACTGTAGTAAAACTAGATAAAAAGAAGAGTATTAGTGTTAAAATTCAGTGGTGATGAAATGGTATTACTATTTCCTCAGACAAAAAGAAACAAACAAAAAAAAAAACTGGTTGGAAAGTAGATTACAGAGTGCTAGATATCAAAAGGTCTTTCGTGGATTTCTTAATCTTATATATATATATATATATAGTAGCCATTTTGTGCTGCACATTAGACACCTCCATGAATCATAATTTACATGGTCTTCAATGAAGACATTTTACTACAGATAACAAAATGAATATATTAAGGTGGATAAACAAGTGTGAAGTACAAAATGGAAGATGACTTTAAACATTGCTTTATGTATACATTTAAAGGCATGTGACCATATGATATCAATGGTCAAATGGAATAATAAGAACAGAGAATTGGGCTCAGAAGTAATAATTCTAGCATCTCAATATTTAGTGACTAAGCCATGGAGGGGAGCTACTAAGAAGACAGACATCACTCAGCTAAGAGAAAACCAGAAAAGCAAAAGAAAGTGTTTCAAATATGTGGTTGTGATAAAAGTCACTGATGTGGCTGGTGAAATAAAAAAAAGATAAGGATGTGACAACTAGGATTTGGCAACTTACCTACAGAAAGTTTGGCAAGAAAAATGTTTCTTAGTAGAGAAAAAAGACAGCCAAATGTAGTAAGCTGTAGAAAGAATGGAAAGCAAGACAGGAAAGTCCCTTGAGGAAACTGTTTTAAGCTGCTAAAGAAAGTTAAAAATTTTACTTTTGTTGAAGATAGCTACAGGTTAAGAGATTTCTCTAGTTGGGTCCATTGGTTTTGTTTTTAATTATTATTTAAAATATGTTGCCTGCTAAGATGTTTATATACTCTACAGAATGATCCAGGTGTATAAGATAAACTGATAAGAAAAAGAGGAAAAATGGGAAAAGACTATTTCCGTATAACCCTTGAGAGATAGAATCAGCAGCATAGGTGGAGGTTTGGGGATTTAGGAGAGAAAGATATAAATGGCAGATTAGTAGATATGAGTATAATATTACTAAATGGTTCTTTATTGATTTCTTTTAATTTCTAACTTGTATAGAAGGTCATCAGATTAGGGGCTGCTTTTTAAGGAGTGATAAGAGATTGTGAATATTTGTTTTGCAGTTTGAGGGATTTACATTTTAGGAAGGAATAGTAGGATTACTGGGTAAAGTTATTTCTTGGCACAAATGTTAAAAGAATAAAAGTAAACCTTTGGGGGAGTTTCTAATTTTCTCTTTGTTTTCCTGGAGATTCCAGCTGTTACAGTGAAGATACTATTAAAAAATAGGGAGCTAGCTGGATGTAACCAGTGATAGATATGGTCAGGCATGATTGTCATTGGGGCTACCAGCAGGACTCCAATTTTCTCCCATCTGAGATATTTAGTAAGATTGTATTTCCTTATCCCTTGGAAATAAGTGTAATTAGGTGACTTAGGTTTTTGTCCAGATATGTAAGCAAATCAGACATATATAACTTCTGGATGCTGGCAGAAAGGTCAATAACCTCAAATGTGCAGATGACACCACCCTTATGGCAGAAAGTGAATAAGAACTAAAAAGCATCTTGATGAAAGTGAAATAGGAGGGTGAAAAAGCTGGCTTAAAACTCAACATTCAAAAACAAACAAACAAAAAAAACAAGATCATGGCATCTGGTTCCATCAGCTCAAGGCAAATAGATGGGAAACAATGAAAACAGTGAAAGACTTTCTTTTCTTGATCTCCAAAATCACCGAAGATGGTGACTGCAGCCATGAAATTAAAAGATGCTTCCTCCTTGGAAGAAAAGCTATGATAAACTTAGTCACTTTTTTGAAAAGCAGAGTCATTACTTTGCCAACAAATGTCCATGTAATCAAAGCTATGGTTTCTCCTATAGTCATGTATCGATGTGAGAGTGGGACCATAAAGAAAGCTGAGGGCTGAAGAATTGATGCTGTTGAACTGTGGTATTGGAGAAAACTCTTGAGTCTCTTGGACTGCAAGGAGACAACACCAATCAATCCTAAGGGAAATCAGTCCTAAACATTCATTGGAAGGTATGATGCTGAAGCTGAAACTCCAATACTTGGCCACCTGATGTGAAGAACTGACTCATTAGAAAAGACCCTGATGCTGGGAAAGACTGAAGGTGGGAGAAGAGTATGACAGAAGATGAGATGATTGGATGGCATCACTGAGGCGATGGATATGAGTTTGAGTATGCTATGGGAGTTGGTGATGGACAGGGAAACCTGGCATGCAGCAACCCATGGGCTTGCAAAGAGTCAGACATGACTGAGTAACTGAACTGAACTTCTGGATGAAGTGTTAAAAACTAGCATATAATTTTATGTCTTCTCTGAAACAGTTAATGGAGATTTTGACATTTTAAGTTCTGAAGTAAAGAGTTCTGCACCAAATTGGGAGGAGCAAGGTAGAGTGGTATTTAGGAGGTTCAAACTACTATCTATAAAAAATAAGCCACTAGAATATATTCTACAGCTTAGGGAATATAGCCAACATTTTATGATAATTTTAAGTGGAGTATATAAGCTATAAAAATACCAAATAACAATGTTATTTACCTATAATATTTCAATTAAAAAATTATACATCAGAACCCCAAAGGACCTGTAACAAAATGTAATAATTGCAAGAAGTAAATGTTTGTTTATATATCACTTGAGCCAAGGATAAGAGCTTACAAAGAGAGTGATTTGAATGTTACTATAACTTAAACTACACTATTACAAGTTAATATGAAGAAAAGAGAAGAAACTGAAGTAATAGGGCTCTTTATCAGAGAAGGATACTAATTCTTCACAAATGATCTAAAGTACAGGACAAAAGATAAATGAATAGAGAAATTGCACGGTCAGTGAATTGGATGTCTGAATAAAGTTGAAATGTAGTTTTTAATTGGGCAGAAAATGAAGATCATGACATCTGGTCCCATCACTTCATGGAAAATAGATGGGGAAACAGTAGAAACAG
This sequence comes from Aepyceros melampus, assembly GCA_006408695.1. NCBI lineage: Eukaryota > Metazoa > Chordata > Mammalia > Artiodactyla > Bovidae > Aepyceros > Aepyceros melampus. The sequence goes on along the minus strand of SJXQ01008221.1, from coordinate 330,238 downwards.
TGTCAGACTTTATTTTTTGGGGCTCCCAAATCACTGCAGATGGCGACTGCAGCCATGAAATTAAAAGATGCTTACTCCTTGGAAGAAAAGTTATGACCGACCTACATAGTATATCAAAAGCAGAGAAATTACTTTGTCGACTAAGGTCCGTCTAGTCAAGGCTATGGTTTTTCCTGTGGTCATGTATGGATGTGAAAGTTGGACTGTGAAGAAGGCTGAGTGCCAAAGAATTGATGCTTTTGAACTGTGGTGTTGGAGAAGACTCTTGAGAGTCCCTTGGACTGCAAGGAGTTCCAACCAGTCCATTCTGAAGGAGATCAACCCTAGGATCTTTGGAAGGAATGATGCTAAAGCTGAAACCAGTACTTTGGCCACCTCATGTGAAGAGTTGACTCTTTGGAAAACACTCTGATGCTGGGAAGGATTGGGGCAGGAGGAGAAAGGGACGACCGAGGATTAGATGGCTGGATGGCATCACTGACTCGATGAACATGAGTCTGAGTGAATTCCGGGAGATGGTGATGGATAGGGAGGCCTGGTGTGCTGCGATTCATGGGGTCACAAAGAGTCAGACACGACTGAGAGACTGAACTGAACTGAATAGGATAACTAACTTAAAAAGTGGGTGATTGTTAGACAGCGCAAAGCTTGAAATTGAATTTCAGAGAATTCATTTGTGTATGACATGGTCTGGGTTATCACTCTGGGAACATGTTGTGATTAGGTGGGTGAAATGATTATTAGAATAAGGAGGTGCAAGATTTGAAAGGCTAGGATATGGATAGATCATAGGCATTGCCAGTTTAGCAAGTGGTATGTGCTGCAGACCATGGGTTCACAAAGAGTCGAATACGACTGAGCGAATGAACTGATTTACCATAAAATGATAATCACTTGCAAAGACAAATAAGATAATTTATAATATTTATGGCCTAATTTCCTATTAAGGCCCAACAAGGAGGAGGAAGAAGCTCCTTCATGTTCTATATTTTAATACAGAAATATCCACTTATTTGAATACATTGTGTTCTTTGAGCCTAGGCCATTGCACATGCTTTGTCCTATACAAAGAACTTTCTCCTTTCCAGATTGGCTATACCCACAATTTTTCACCTCACTCAACATTTTATATTTTTTTTAAATTTTAAGAATCAATGTGAACAACATTTCCATTGGAAATCTATCTCAACATCAAAATTAGCCACTCTTACCTTTAAAACTGTGAGGAATTTTTGACTAACATTCATATTAGTATTAATAGTATTCTCCTATTTTTTTCTGTCACATATAATTTTGTTGTCCACCTTGCTAAACTGAGTTCTTTTTGATAGTAGGGAACATATTTTGCCTGATGTATTATACTTAACTATAAAGTCAATCAAACTAATTGAGTAAGTTTCTTACTCAAACACTATATTTTAAAAGTATAAATTTATTAAAAACATTTTAAAAATCTTAGACTCAATGGTGAGATCCTGAGTATTTTTGTGTAAATGAAATACTCTTTTCTTTCAAGTAAAACCTTATGTTGGAACTAAGTTCAGTTCAATTCAGTCATACAGTTGTGTCTGACTCTTTGTGACCCCATGGGTTACAGCATGCCAGTCTTCCCTGTCCATCACCAACTCCTGGAGCTTACTCAAACTCATGTCCATCGAGTCAGTGATGCCATCCAACCATCTTATCCTCTGTTGTCCCTTTCTTCTCCCACCTTCAATCTTTCCCAGCATCAGAGGCTTTTCAAATGAGCCAGTTCTTCACATCAGTGGCCAAAGTATTGGAGTTTCAGCCTTAGCATCATACCTTCCAAAGAATATTCAGACTGATTTCTTTTAGGATGGAATGGTTGGATCTCCTTGCAGTCCAAGGGACTCTCAAGATTTTTCTTCAACATCACAGTTCAAAAGCATCAATTCTTGGGCATTCAGCTTTCTTTGTAGTCCAACTCTCACATCCATACATGACTACTGAAAAAAATCATAGCTTTAACTAGATGTATCTTTGTTGGCAAAGTAATGTTTCTGCTTTTAATATGCTGCCTAGGTTGGCCAGAACTTTTCTTCCAAGGAGCAAGCGTCTTGATTTCTCTGCCTTTTCTAAATCCAGCTTGAACTTCTAGAAATTCTCAGTTCACCTACTATTGAAGCCTCATTTGAAGATAGTTTTCATCAGGGAATAGCAAATCAGATGCAAATCCTTATACTAAATATGATGACTTTGGCTTTCTTTTATCAATTCACAATAATTATACTGTATCTATTCTTTTTTACCTTCTTTTCAAAAAAGTATATTTTCTGTGTATTTAAAATGTTAATTGATGATAACAACCTATAATTTTAATAAATTTTGGAAGAACTTAAATGCCTGAGAGCAAATTCTTTATTTGATTTAAAGTGGTTATATTTTAAAATAAATGAAAGATATAATGGAGAACACAGGGAATACAGTTCATATTTTATAAAACTTTATATGGTGTATAATCTATAAAAATATCAAATCACTCTGCTGTACACCTGAAATTAATATTAAGTCAAACATCAGTTTTAAAAAGTGGTAATACTTGGAGATAATGGACATTGAATTGTATTCTTTTCATTCACTTTGAGTCTTTTAAAGGAAAAATGATTAGAATTGAAATTGCAATGAAATGAGGAAGTTGCTCAAAAAAAAAAAAAAAGTTAATTGAAAGAAAGAGATCAGAACACCTAGCTCTAGGAAGCAAAACAAACTAGATTGCCGAACTAATAGTCCTGAATTGTGTTCTCGGTATTCTTGGGTCTTGATGTCCAAATTTTGTTTTTTTCTCTCTGTGCTTCAGCCAAATTATGTGGAGAAATAGATTAAAACTGATCTGAGGATAAATAATAAAGGCCCTAAATATTGCTTTTCAAGCATTTTTATCTTAAAGTTAACTTTAATGGAGGAAGGGAATTTTGAAAGAGATATAAAGCAAAAGTTTTACCTGTATAAACATTAAGCATTATTTTATATTTATAAAAAATCCAGAAATATAGAATTTTACTTTGGATGCTTTTGTTAAAGAGAGATAAGTTGTGCTGAATAATAAAAGGAATAATAATATAATGAATTTCATGCCATTTTAGGAAAATACCATATAAACATATCCTACTTTGTTAGCCCATAGGTTAAAGGTCATCATTAAACTAATATGTGTTCACCTACTTTTTTTTTCTGAGTCATCTTCAAAAATCCAGCAGTAGTTATAATCCCTACTGTGAGTCAGTTTTATGTGTCAGAGTGGCTAGACTATAGTTCTCCTTACTCAATCACATACTAATCTAGTTGTTGCAGTGAAGGTGTTTTGTAGATGTGATGAAAGTCCATAATCAGTTGACTTTAAGTAAGGAGGATTATCCTAAATAATCTGGGCATCCCTGATCCCATTAATTGGAAAGTCTTAAGAACAGATATAAAGCTTCCCTGAATAAGAAGATATTATGCCTATAAATAGCAGCTTCATTTTCTACCCCAAAATTCTTTCTGCTCTTCCTGCTGCTCTGCCTTTGCAGATTCCAGAGTTGGCTGGCCATTTCTCACAGTTATGTAAGTTAATTCCTTTCAATAAATCTCATTTTATTTATCTCCGAATTCTTCTGTTTTTCTGGTTACACCTACTTGTAAGTATTAAGGTGATTTTTATTTCCTCCAGCATCTAGTTACCTCTCTGAGTGTCTTGGAACTTTTAGAGCTAACGTGTTTCTTTATATTTCTGCATTTTGAAACTTTATTCTAAAAATTTAACAAATTCATTGAGTTCTAGTGGTTTTCTTGGTGTCATCTTTAGGACTTTCTATATTATTATTTTTGGGGGCCCCAAAATCACTGCAGATGGTGATTGCAGCCATGAAATCAAAAGACGCTTGCTCCTTGGAAGGAAAGTTATGACCAACCTACATAGCATGTTAAAAAGCAGAGACATTACTTCACCAACAAAGGTCTGTCTAGTCAAGGCTATGGTTTTTCCAGTGGTCATGTATGGATGTGAGAGTTGGACTGTGAAGAAAGCTGAGTGCTGAAGAATTGATGCTTCTGAACTGTGATGTTGGAGAAGACTTTTGAGAGTCCCTTGGACTGCAAGGAGATCCAACGAGTCCATTCTGAAGGAAATCAGTCCTGGGATTTCTTTGGAAGGAATGATGCTAAAGCTGAAACTCCAATACTTTGGCCATCTCATGCGAAGATTGACTCATTGGAAAAAACTCTGATGCTGGGAGGGATTGGGGGCAGGAGGAGAAGGGAACGACAGAGGAGATGGCTGGATGGCATCACAGACTTGATGGACGTGAGTCTGAGCGAACTCCAGGAGTTGGTGATGGACAGGGCGGCCTGGCATGCTGCGATTCATGGGGTTGCAAAGAGTCAGACACGACTGAGTGACTAAACTGAACTGAACTGAACTGATACAAAATATCATGGCATTTGCAAACAGTGATGAGTTTACTTCTTTCTTTTCAAATTTGGTTCCTTTATTTTTCTTGTCTGATTTCTCTGGTTAGGACTGTAAATATGATGGTGAATAAAAATCATGAGAGGGTATCTTTGCCTTGTTTCTGACCTTACAGGAAATTCTTTCATCTTTCTATGATTGAATATTATATGGACTTGTTGGGTATGGCCTTTATTTTGATCAAATATGTTCTCTCTATGCCCTATTCATTGAGAAGTTTTAATGATAAATGGTTATCAAATTTTCTCAGGAGATTTCTTTCTGCATCTATTGAGATGATCCTATGATTTTTATTTCTGTATGTCACTTTGATCTGTAGATATTGAGCCATCATTCCATCCTGGGATAAATTTCACTTGATTGTGGTGTATGATCCTTTTAATTTAGTGTTGAATTAAGTTTGCTAATGTTATGTTGAATAGTTTTGCATCTGTGTTCATCAATGATATTAGCCTGTAATTTTTTAGGGTAGGGGTGAACTTTGTCTAGTTTTTGTATGAGGGATTTGGCTTTGTCCCTGGAGGAGGAAATGGCAACACACTCTAGTATACTTGCCTTAAAAATCCTATGGACAGAGGAACCTGGTGATCCATAATCCATGGGGTTGCACAGAATCGGATACTACTGAGCAACTGAAAACACATTCATGCATACATGTTGGCTTTGTAAAATAATTTAAGAGATAATTCCCTCCTCTACAAATATTTTTGGAACAGATTGAGAAGGTTCAATGTTAACTCATCTCTAAATATTTGGAGAATTCACCTATGAATCCATATGATTTTGTACGTCTAATTTTGGGGATTTTTAAAAATTATATATTACTAATTCAATTTTGCTACTGGTAATTGGTCTAATCATTTTATATTTCTTCCTGGTTCAGTCTTGTATTATAGATTTATAGAGAATTGTCCACATCTTGGTTGCATATTTTTGCTGTTTTGTTGCTCAGTGTCTAAGTTGTGTCCTTTTTTTTTTTTTTTTTAACCTCATGATTGCAGCATGCCAGGCTTCCCTGTCCTTCACTATCTCCCAAAGTTTGCTCAGACTCACGTTCCTTGAGTCAGTGATGTCATCCAACCACTTCATCCTTTGCTTCCTCCTTCTCCTTTTTGCCTTCAATGTTTCCCAGCATTAGGGTCTTTTCCAGTGAGTCCTCTCTTCTCAACAGGTGGCCAAGTATTGGAGCTTCAGCTTCAGCATCAGTCCTTCCAATGAATATTCAGGGTTGAATTCCTTTAGGATTGACTGGTTAGATCTCCTTGCTGTCCAAGAGACACTCAGAGTCTTTTCCAGGACCATACTTGGAAAGCATCAATTCTTTGGTGCTATGTCTTCTCTGTGCTCCAACTCTCACAACCATAAATGACTACTGGAAAGACTATAGCTTTGAATATACAGACCTTTGTTGGCAAAGTGATGTCTCTTCTTTTCAGTGTGCTGTCTGGGTTTGTCATAGCTTTTCTTCAAAGGAACAAAGGTCTTTTAATTTAATGGCTGCATTCACCATCCACAGTGAATTTGGAGGCCAAGAAAATAAAACCTATAACTGTTTCCACTTTTCCCCCATCTATTTAACATGAAGCGATGGGTCCAGATGCCATCTTCTAAGTTTTTTAAATGTTGAGTTGTAAGCCAGCTTTTTCATTCTCCTCTTTCACCTTCATCAGTTCAGTTCAGTCACTCAGTCATTTCTGACTCTGCAACCCCATGGACTGCAGCATGCCAGGCTTCCCTGTCCATCACCAACTCTCAAAACTTGCTCAAACTCATGTTATCATGTTGGTGATGCCATCCAACCATCTTATCCTCTGTTGCTCCCTTCTCTTTCTTCCGTCAATATTTCCCAGCATCTGGGTCTTTTCCAATGAGTCAGCTCTTTTCATCAGGTGGCCAAAGTATTGGAGTTTCAGCTTCAGCATCAGTCCTTCCAATTAATATTCAGGACTGGTTTCCTTTATCAGTGACTAGTTTGATCTCCTTGCAATCCAAGGGAATCAAGGGTCTTCTCCAGTGCTGCAATCTGAAAGTATCAATTCTTCAGTACTCAGCTTTCTTATGCTCCAATTTAAAATCCATACATGACTACTGGAAAAATGATAGCTTTAACTATGTGGACCTTTGTTAGCAAAGTAATGTCTCTGCTTTCTAATACCCTGTCTAGATTTGTCATAAATTTTCTTCTAAGGAGCAAGCATCTTTTAATTTCATGGATGCAGTCACCATCTACAGTGATTTCAGAGCCCAAGAAAATAAGCATGTCACTGTTTCCATTGTTTCCCCATCTATTTGTCATGAAAAGATGGGACCAGATGTCATGTTCTTTGGGTTTTGAATGAATGTTGAGTTTTAAGCCAGCTTTTTCACTCTCTTCTTTCACTTTCATCAAGAGGATTTTAGTTCCTCTTCACTTTCTACCATAAGTGTGATGTCATCTGCATATCTGAGGTCATTGATACTTCACCCTGCAATCTTGTTTCCAGCTTTTACTTCATCCAGTTCAGCATTTTGCATGATGTACTCTGCATATAACTTAAATAAGCGAGGTAATAATATACAGCCTTGACATACTCCCTTCCCAATTTGGAACCAGTTCATTTTTCTCAGTCTGATTGTAACTGTTGCTTCTTGACCTGCATACAGGTCTCTCAGAATGCAGATAAGGTAGTCAGGTATTCTCATCTCTCTAAGAATTTTTCACAGTTTGTTGTGGTCCACACAGTCAAAGCCTTTGTCATAGTCAATGAAGCCGAAGTAGATATTTTTCTGGAACTCTCTTGCTTTTTTGATGATCCAACTGTGTTTGTAATTTGATCTCTGGTTCCTCTGCCTTTTCCAGCTTGAATATCTGGAATTCCTTGGTTGATGTACTGTTGAAACCTAGCTTGGAGAATTTTCAACATTACTTTATTAGCTTGTGAGATGAGTGTAATTGTGCGGTAGTTTGAACACTCTTTGGCATTGCCTTTCATTGAGATTGGAATGAAAACTAAGCTTTTCCTGTCCTGTGACCACTGCTGAGTTTCCCAAATTTTCTGGCACATTGAGTGCAGCATTTTCACAGCATCATATCTTAGGGTTAGAAATAGCTCAGCGGGAATTCCATCACATCCACTTGCTTTGTTCGTAGTGATGCTTCCTAAGGCCCACTTTACTTTGCATTCTAGGACATTTGGCTCTAGGTGAGTGATCATACCATTGTGGTTATCTGGGTCATTAAGATCTTTTTTGTTTAGTTCTTCTGTGTATGCTTGCCACCTCTTCTTAATATTTTCTGCTTCTGTTAGATCAATACAATTTCTGTACTTTATTGTGCCCATCTTTACATGAAATGTTCCCTTGGAATCTGTAATTTTCTCGAAGAGATCTCTAGTCTATTGCATTCTATTGCTTTCCTCTATTTGTTTGCTTTGATCACTTAGGAAAGCTTTCTTATCTCTCCTTGCTATTCTTTGAAACTCTGCATTCAAATGGATATATTTTTCTTTTTCTCCTTTACCTGTCTCTTCTTTTATCAGCTATTTGTAAGGCCTCATTTTTGTATTTCTTCTTCACGGGGATGGTTTTGATTACTGCCTCTTGTAAAATGTTTGAACCTCCATCCTTAGTTTTTCAGGCTCTACCTATCATATTTAATCCCTTGAATCTATTTATCAATTCCATTGTATAATCAGAAAGGATTTGATTTATGTCATACCTGAATGGTCTAGTGGTTTCTCCTGCTTTCTTCAATTTAAGTCTGAATTTTTGCAATAAGGAGTTCATGATCTGAGCTAAAGTCAGCTCCCAATCTTGTTTTTGCTGACTGTATTGAGCTTCTCCCCTTTGACTGCAAAGGATATAATCAATCTGATTTCTGTGTTGACCATCTGGCGATGTCCATGGGTAGAGTTGTCTATTGTGTTGCTGGAAGATGGCATTTGCTATTACCAATGGGTTCTCTCGGCAAAACTTTGTTAGCCTTTACTGTGATTCATTTTGTACTCTGAGGCCAAACTTGCCTGTTATTCCAGGTATCTCTTGAATTCCAACCTGCATTCCAGTCCTCTGAGATGAACAGGACAACTTTTTTTTGATGTCAGTTTTAGATGGTCTTGTAGATATTCATAGAACCCTCAGCTTCAGCTTCTTCAGCATTAGTAGTTGAGGCATGGACTTGGATTACTGTGGTCTTGAATGGTTTGCCTTGGAAATGAACACAGATCATCTTGTCTTTTTGAGATTGCACCCAAATATTGTGTTTTGGACTCTTTTGTTGACTATAAGGGCTACTCCATTTCTTCTTAGGGGTTCTTGCCCACAGTAGTAGATATAGCAGTCATCTGAATTAAATTCCCCCATTCCAGTCCTTTTTAATGCACTGATTTCTAACATGTTGATGTTCTCTCTTGCCATCTAATGTTTGACCACTTCCAAATTACCTTGATTTATGGACCTTACCTTCCATGTTCCTATGAAATATTGTTCTTTATAGCATCAGACTTTACTTCCATCACCAGTGACATACATAACTCAGTGTTATTTTTACTTTGGATCAGCCTCTTCATTCTTTCTGAAGCTATTTCTCCACCCTTCTACAGTAGCATGTCGGGCACCTACCTAATTGGGTAGCTCATCTTTCAGTGTCATATCTTTTTGTATTTTCATACTGTTCATGGCTTTCTCAAGGTAAGAATACTGAAGTGGTTGCCATTCCCTTCTCCAGTGGACCATGGTTAGTCAGAATTCTCCACTATAACCTATCCATCTCTGGTGGCCCTACATGGCATGGCTCATAGTTTTATTGAGTTAGACAGGCTGTGATCCAAGCGATCAATTTGGTTAGTTTTCTGTAATTGTGGGTTCATTCTGTCTGCCCTCTGATGGATAAGGATAAGAGGCTTGTGGAAGCTTCCTGATGGGAGGTACTGGCTGTGCTGCAATCTACCTTTTGCTCTGATGAGTGGAGCCATGCTCCGTAAATCTTTAATCCAGTTTTCTGTTGATGGGTTGGACTGTGTTCCCTCCCGTAGTTTGGCCTTAGGCAAAACTATGGTATGGGGTAATGGCAGTAATGGTGACCTCCTCAAAATGGCTTATGCCAGGACCTGAGTTCAGTGCCCCTGACCCCAAGGCAGCCCCTGCTGACCCACTGTTGACTGAGACTCCTGGACACTCGCAGGCAAGTCTGGTTCAGTCTCTTCTGTGGTCACTGCTCCTTTCTTCTGGGTCCTGGGGCATACAAAGTTTTGTTTATGCCCACCAAGAGTTGGCTTCTCCAGTCCTTCAGAAGTTCTGTCAACAAATCTCTCTGATCTTCAAAGTCAAATTCCCTGGGGGTTGTCAGTCCCTGTACCGGATCCCCACATTGTGAAATCTATTGTGGGTCCTGGAACTTTTGCAACAGTCCAAGAACTTCTTTGGTATAATCGTTCTTCAGTTTGTAGGTTGTCTGCTCAGTGGCTCTATGGTGGGGCTGACATGCTGCACCTCCCAGGTTTGTTGCAGCCAGAACTTCTCCCCCCTCAGCAGGGCACTGCTGCTCGTACCTCCAGAGGAGACACTCAAACACTCAAAGGCAGGTCTGGCTCAGTCTCTCAGGGGTCCCTTGGTCCTGGTGCACACAACGATATGTGTGAGCCCTCTGAGCTCTCTGTGGGTATAGGGGTTTCATTCTAAATGTGATTTTGCCCTTCCTACCAACTTGGGGCTTCTCCTTTGCCCTTGGGCATAGGGTATCTTATTTTTTTTTTGGTGGAATCTAACATTCTCCTATCAATGGTTGTTCATCAGTTAGTTGCAATTTTGGAGCTATCATAGGAGAAGATTAGTACACAGAGTAGATTAGCACTTCTACTCTGCCATTTTGCAAATCCATCATAAATGTCAAGTGATTCAGTTTATCTGCTTTCTCACTAGTTTTTGCTGTCACTATTCTTTATTTTAATAATTCTAAAAGAAATATATAGAGGTATTTCATTGGGATTCATAATTTACATTTCTCCAGTGGATAATGACATTGAACATCTCAGTTCAGTTCAGTCGCTCAGTCGTGTCTGACTCTTTGCGACCCCATGAATCGCAGCACGCCAGGCCTCCCTATCCATCACCAACTCCCGGAGTTCACTCAGACTCACATCCATTGAGTCTGTGATGCCATCCAGCCATCTCATCCTCGGTCATCCCCTTCTCCTCCTGCCCCCAATCCCTCCCAGCATCAGGGTCTTTTCCAATGAGTCAACTCTTCGCATAAGGTGGCCAAAGTACTGGAGCTTCAGTTTTAGCATCATTCCTTCCAAAGAAATCCCAGGGCTGATCTCCTTCAAAATAGACTGGTTGGATCTCCTTGCACTCCAAGGGACTCTCAAGAGTCTTCTCCAACACCACAGTTCAAAAGCATCAATTCTTCTGTGCTCAGCCTTCTTCACAGTCCAACTCTCACATCCATACATGACCACAGGGAAAACCATAGCCTTGACTAGATGGACCTTAGTTGGCAAAGTAATGTCTCTGCTTTTGAATTGAACATCTATCATGTGCTTATTTGCTCTCTTTGTATTTCCTTCAATGAAACTTCTGTTCATGCCTTTGTCCATTTTGACTTGGATTTTTTTCATTGTTGAATTTTGAGAGTGCACTGTATATTTTATATAATAGTATTTTGTTACATGGACTTCCCTGGTGGCTCAGATGGTAAAGCATGGTTTCAAAATATTTTCTCTGAGTCTATAGTTTACTCCTTATCTTTTCATCATTTAGAAGGCCTTTTGCAAAGCAAAGTTAATTTGATGAAGTACAGTTTATCTACTTCTTTAGCATTGAATAACTTCATCTAGTTTAAATCTCTTTTTTTTTTATTATATTTTTTAAAATATTTTACAATTTTACTATTTAAATATATGGGTTTTATGAGTCTGCTCCATATAAATATAAAGTTTATGTTAAGGTTCAATTTTTGTCTTTATATAGTCAGTTATTCCTGCTGTTTAGTTGTGGACTATATATTATGCATCAAACTACTTTGGCACTTTTATAAAAAAAATCACTTGGGCATATTTCTGTGATTCTGTTTCTAAATTCTCCATTTGGATTCATTGATTTATGTGTCCAGCCCTTTACCAACACCACACTAGCTAGCTGTATAATAACTCTTGAATTGCATAGATCTCCCACTTCAAATATTCTAGTTTATTTTCCTTTCCATATGTATTTTAGAATAATCTTACTTTTGTCTAAATAAAAATATGACTAGGATTATTTTTAGGATTATTAAACATGCAAAACAATATGGAGAATTAACATTGTAACTATATTTATTCTTCTAAAATACTTGAAAAAATAGATCTGTTTATTTAGACATTCCTTAATGCCTTTCATAATTTATAGCATGCAAGTTCTGAATATATTTTGTTGAATTTGCACCAAAATGTTTCATTTTTAATGATTTTATTATTTTAAAGATATTTGTGTTTTTCTATTGAGTTGAAACATTTCTTAATATATCTTAGATATTAGTTGCTTATTGAATATATGGTTTGCTGCCAGGAGCCAGCGTGAGAAATCCCACCCATGACAATATCACGTGGCAGAGATTTGATGGGCAAGGACGAGTCAGATCTCAGGTTTTCCCCCTGGAGTTTCCTGAACATGTACCCCCCAAATAAGAATCTGCCTGCTTTTCCACTCCTCTGACATTCTCTGGAAAAAGTTAATTCAGGGCTTTAGTCTTCTGCATTTGAAAGGAGTGTTTCAGCTCAACCCCCTCTGATAATGCTCTAACTTAAATGCTCTAACTTGCCTAACACGTTCACTGGACCTTTTACAGCTTGTGAATTGCTTACAACCACCAACTGGAGGGGCACAAAAGCTTAAAGTATCTTAAAGTTACAAAACCTTTTCTAAGAGCTAAAAATCCTATTGGTGATAAGATTCACTGTTGACTCAATGATTGCAGCCAGACCTCCTATTCTTTATCTTTTAGACACCTGGAAAGAAGTTAGCCAATATAAACAGGATATGGAAAAAGATATGTAGTAGTTTTGATATTAGCAACACTAGACTTTTGAGTTAATTACTTTTCTTTTATAAATCACTGTATTCCTCTTGCTTGTTACAAATTGCTGTGTCCTTGCTATGTAAGAGTGTAACTTTGTTTAGTGCTTCCTGAGAATGGCACCAGACCTTGGAAAGAATAACACTTATCAGAAAAGAGCCATAAGTAGTTAAATTGGCCTTTTGGCTGGAAGATGATGTAAATCACCTAAGACTTGTGTATGCAACTAGGTATGCAGAGAAAAAAGCCTGGTCTTGATAAGAGTCAGGGCTGCTGATGCTGCATAATTTTATGTTACCCATTGATCTTTATGTATAAAAGGCCTTCTGAGAATAATAAAGGATGGACCAGTTTCTCAGACTAGTCTCTTGAACTAGTTTCTTGGAAATCTGCCCCCTACACCCCCGTGTCTCTCTCCTTTTCTCTTTCTCCGTCTCCTCCTACTCTAATTTCAGGCTGAATTCTCATCTGGAATGGGGAGGCTCACCAGGTCTACTTACTTGCCCCAGCTGCTAAGATCTGCATGAAAGGGAGCCCAGGGCGGGGCACCCTTAGAGATTCAAGCAGGCACTAGTGGCCCCACATAGATGGTGCAAACCTCTTGTCCTGAGATTTTATTGGCTTTCCCCATAAACCAAGTTATTCAGCCTCTTTTCTCCCCTAAATTTTCCTACTATACTATTATTTCCTAATCTAATATATATAAGTAAATAATTCTTTCCAAGACGCCAACGCCATCCCCGCTTCGAATCACCCTGGATCCACAGGGGCTGGACCCCAGCAGTTTGCAGATTTTTTTTCTAAAATTCTTTAGGTTTTCAAAAAATTTTATCTTTTTGCTATGAAGAAATTTTTAGTTTAATATGGCCTCACTAGTTTATTTTTCTACTTGTTGTTGTTACTTTGTATCAGCTACTCAAAATCAGTGATTAAAGCCAATAGTAGGAATATTTTCTGTTTTCTTCCTGTAGTTTTGTGTATTCAATATCTTATATTCAAGTATTTAAGCCTGAGTTGATTTTTCTGTATGGCCTAAAAATAGAGTAAAATTTCTTTCTTTAGCATGTAGGTATTCCCCAAATAATTTTATTTTCTTTATTTTACCTTACAATACTGTATTGGATTTACCATACATCAACATGAATCCGCCATGGGTGTACACATGTTCCCAATCCTGAACCCCTCTCCCATCTCATCCCAGTGCACCAGCCCCAAGCATCCTGTATCCTGCATTGAACCTGGACTGGTGATTCATTTCTTATATGATATTATACATGTTTTGATTCCATTCTCTCAAATCATGCCACCCTCTCCCTCTCCCACAGAGTCCAAAAGACTGTTCTATACATATGTTTCTCTTTTGCTGTCTCACATACAGGGTTATCGTTACCATCTTTCTGAATTCCATATATCTGTGTTAGTATACTGTATTGGTGTTTTTCTATCTGGCTTACTTCAATCTGTATAATCGGCTCCAGCGTCATCCATCTCATTAGAACTGATTCAAATGTATTCTTTTTTAATGGCTGAGTAATACTCCATTGTGTATATGTACCACAGCTTTCTTACCCATTCATCTGCTGATGGACATCTAGGTTGCTTCCATGTCCTAGCTATTATAAACAGTGCTGCGATGAACATTGGGGTACATGTGTCTCTTTCAATTCTGATTTCCTCGGTGTGTCTGCCTGGCAGTGGGATTGCTGGGTCATAGGGCAGTTCTATTTCGAGTTTTTTAAGGAATCTCCACACTGTTCTCCATAGTGGCTGTACTAGTTTCCATTCCCACCAACAGTGTAAGAGGGTTCCCTTTTCTCCACACCCTCTCCAGCATTTATTGCTTGTAGAGATTTGGATCGCAGCCATTCTGACTGGCATGAAATGGTACCTCACTGTGGTTTTGATTTGTATTTCTCTGATAAGAGTGATGTTGAGCATCTTTCCATGTGTTTGTTAGCCATCTATATGTCTTCTTTGGAGAAATGTCTGTTTAGTTCTTTGGTCCATTTTTTGATTGGGTTGTTTATTTTTCTGGAATTGAGCTGTAGGTGTTGCTTGTATATTTTTGAGATTAGCTGGTTTTCAGTTTCTTCATTTGCTATTATTTTCTCCCATTCCAAAGGTGGTCTTTTCACCTTTCTTATAGTTTCCTTTGTTGTGCAGAAACTTTTAATTTTAATTATATCTCATTTGTTTATTTTTGCTTTTATTTCCAATATTCTGGGAGGTGGGTCATAGAGGATTCTGCTATGATGTATGTCAGAGAGTGTTTTGCTTATGTTCTCCTATAAGAGTTTTATAGTTTCTGGTCTTACGTTTAGATCTTTAATTCATTTTGAGTTTTTTGGAGACTATTCTTTCCACTTTGTATAATCTTGACTCCTTTAACAGTAATTAATTGACTATATGTGTGACTCCTTTAACAATAATTAATTAACTATATGTGTGGGATTATAAGGTGAAGGTGAAGTCGCTCAGTCGTGTCCGACTCTTTGCGACCCCATGGACTGAAGCCCACCAGGCTCCTCAGTCCATGGAATTTTCCAGGCAAGAGTACTGGAGTGGGTTGCTATTTCCTTCTCCAGAGGATCTTCCCAACCCAGGGATCGAACCCACGTCTTCCACACTGCGGGCAGACGCTTTAACCTAGGGCTTCCCTGGTGGCTGAGAGGTTAAAACATCTGCCTGCAATGCAGTAGACCTGGGTTCGATCCCTGGGTCAGGAAGATCCCCTGGAGAAGGAAGTGGCAATCCACTCCTTTTCTTGCCTGGGAAATCCCATGGATGTAGGAGCCTGGTGGCCTGGTGTGATTATATGTTCTCTGTTTTATTCATCTACCTGTTTATATACAAATACCATACTCTTTTGGTTACTAGGGTTTTGCAATCACTTTGGAATCAGAAAGTATGATTCCTCTATCTTCTTTCTCAAAATCATTTTAGTACTTGGTGTCTTTGTGGTTTTCTATCTGTTAAGACCATGTCATCTGCAAGGAGAAAATTTTGTCTTCTCATTTGGTTTGGATGCCTTTTATTTCTATTCTTACCTAGTAGCTCTGCTAGGACTTCTAATATTATTTGGATAGGAGTGGTATTTTCCTTTTAATGTACTGTTGAATTAGGTTTGCTGATATTTTGTTAAATATTTTTCTTCTATGCTTATTGAGGATATTGACCTGTAATTTTCTTCCTTCCTTCCTCATTATTATTATTTTGTAGTATCTTTTCTGGTATTGTTACCAAGGTAATCCTGGCCTCCTAAAAGTAGGAGTTGGAAATACACCCTTCTCCTCAATTTTTTTGAAATAGTTTGAGAAGGATTAATACTAATTCTTTAATTTTGGTAGAATACTGGTGAAGCCATCTGTCCTGGTCTTTTCTTTCCCAGGATATTTTGGGTTACTATCTCAATCTTTGTATTTATTATTTGTCTATTCAGATTTCTTAATTCTTCATGATTCAGTCTTAGTAGGTTGTGTATTTTTAGGAATATACCATTCCTTCCCAGTTGTCCAGTGCATTGGCATATAATTATTCATAGTAGTCTCTTATAATATTTGTATTTATGTGGTAATTAATTGTGATATTATTTTTCATTTATTTTATTTGAATCTTTTTTCATAGCTCATTATAGCTAAAGGTGTGATAATTTATCTTTTTTGAAAAAACAAAAGTTAGCTTTTTTATCTTTTCTGTTGTCTTTCTAGTCTATTTCAATGATTTTCTGCTCTAATTTTTGTTATTTTGTTTCTTCTACTAACTTGGGCTTAATCATTTTAATTTTCTTTTGTGTTTTCTCTTTCTATAGTTCCTTGATGTGTGAAGTTAGATCATTATTTTGAGATCTTTCTTTTTTCCCAATGAAAGAACTTATACTATAAACTTCCCTTTTAGAATTGCTTTTATAATCGTCCATAATTTTGGTTTGTTATGCTTCTGTTTTTGTATCAAGATTTTTTTTCATTTTTTCTTAGAGTCATTGGTTATTCAGGAGTGTATATATTGAGCTACATACATTTGTGAATTTTTCAGTTTTCCTCCTATTAAAGGTTTTCAGTTTCATGTCATTGTGATCAGAAAAATTTACTGGTGTGATTACAGTCTTCATAAAATCATTAAGACTTATTTTAATGTGACATATGATATAGCCTGAAGGATGTTCCGTGTGTATTTGAAAAGAATATATATTCTGCTCCTAATTTCTCCAAAGTAATGTTTAAGTCCAAATTTTCCTTATTAATTTTCTATGTGGATGATCTATCCATTGGTGATAGTAGGGTGTTGAATTCACCTAGTATAACAGTACTGTTATCTATTTCTCCTTTCAGATCTCTATTTGCTTAATATATTTAAGTACTCTGATGAGTATGCATATATACATGTGATATACCTTCTTGATGAATAGGTTTTTTTTTTTATCAATATAGAATGATCTTATTTGTCTTTGTTATAATTTTTGGCTTAAAGACTATTTTATCTGATATGAGTATAGCTAGTCCTGCTCTCCTTTTGATTTCCCTTGTGTGGAATATATTTTTATACCTCTTCACTTTGTGTATCCTTAGAGCTGAAGTGAGTCTTCTGTGTGGGGATATTACTGAGTCTCTTTTTTTTTTTTTCTAAACCCATTCAATTACTCTCTACTTTTTGATTGAATAATCTGGTCTATTTGTATTTAGAGTAATTATTCATAATGTTAGTTGCTCAGTTGTGTCTGACTCTTTGTGACCCCTTGGTCTGTCCATGGAATTCTCCAGGCAAGAATACTGGAGTGGGTTGCAATTTCCTTCTCCAGAGGATCTTCACAACTCAGAGATCGAACCCGTGTCTCTTGCATTGCAGGAAGATTCCTTACCATTTAGCTACCAGGGAAGCCCCATGGGTTTATTAAAATATTATCTTACTGTTTAGTAGCTGTTTTGTAGTTCCTTATCCCTTTCTCCCTCTGAAAGTCAAAGTCATTCAGTCATGTCCAACCCTTTGTGACCCAAGGACTACATAGTCCCTGAAATTCTCCAGGCCAGCACTGGAGTGGGTAGCCCTTCCCTTCTCCAGGGGATCTTCTCAACCCAGAAATCAAACCCAGGTCTCCCACATTGCAGGAGGATTCTTTACCACTGAGCCACAAGGGACTCTAGCTGTGTTCCTTTATGAATTAATGAGTTTTTAAACAGTAGTAGGCTTTGATAGTCACTTCTCTTTATCTTTTGTTTATTTAAGTTTTTGCTTTATGGTTATAGACATAACAGTCTATTTTATTCTGGTAACATCTTTAATCACATAAAAATCTCTCCTCTTTTACTACCCTCTGTTAGGTACTTGATGTTACAAATTGTCCTCTTTTATATTATGTATTCATTAACAAGCCTTATAGGTACAATTATTTTAATACTATATATACTATGCTATGGGCTTCCTTGGTGGCTCAGCTAGTAACGAACCCACCTGCAATGCAGGAGACCTGGGTTTGATCCCTGGGTTAGGAAGATCCCCTGGAGGAAGGAATGGCTACCCATTCTTGTATTCTGGTCTGGAGAATCCATGGAGTGTATAGTCCATGGGGTCACAAAGAGTCAGAGATGACTGAGCGACTTTCACTTACACTATACTATATATTTTAATAACTATATTATTTAATTTTAATTAGTGACTTTTCATTTCAATTTGAAGAATCGCTTTCCTACTTTCTTGTAAGGTAGGTTTAGTGATGATGAACTTGCCTGGGAATCTCTCTCTCCCATTCTAAATAACAATTTTCCAGTATAATATATTCTCTGCTGACAGTTTTTTTTTTTTTCCTTTTTTTTTCAGGACTTTAAATATATCACCCTATTCATTTTTTCCTGCAAAATTTCTATTGAAAATTACGCTAACAGTCTTATGAGAGCTTCATTGTACATAACACATCACCTTTTTCTTGCTGCTTTCAAAATTCTCTCTTTGTCTTTAGCTTCTGACAATTCAGTTATAATGGGTATCACTGTGGGTCTCCTTGTGACCATCTTATTTCTGTTTTGGAGAGGCTTCATGGATCTCAATATATGTATATTTTCCCCAGATTTTTTTTTTTTAGTTTAATTCTTTAAATTAGATTTCTATACTTTCTCTTATTTTCCTGGGTCTCCCGTTAGTTGTATATTATTCAACTTGATGATGGCCCAAATTCCTTAAAGTATCTCTTTTTTTTCCCCCTTCTCTTTTTGCTCCTTTGACTGATATCCAATAACATGTCTTCAAATTCAATAGTCCTTTCTTCTGACTTATCTAGCCTGCTCTTCAAATCTCATATTGAAATGTTCTGTTTAGCTCTTATATTAATTAGTTCCATGATTTCTGTTTGGTACTCTTCAATATTTTCTCTTAGTTAAAATTCTCACTTCATTCGTGTGTTTCTCTCCTAATCTTATGAACATCTTTGTGACCATTTTTAAGTTGTGTTGTTTAATTCACTTAGTCTCTCTTACATTAGGGTCAACTTCTAGAGATTTATTGTATTCTTTTGTTTGATATACACAACCTTTCTTTGTTTTCTTTAATTTTTTGTATTGGTTTCCATGCATGAGATAAAAAGAACCACCTTTTCCAGTCTTAACAGATTGGCATCATGTAGGAACTGCAGTTTCCCAAATTAGCCTAGCCCGTGATTCTAGGAACTTCTCAAATTTTTGTGCTTGTCCAAACCAAACCACCATCTTTGTTCTTAGTGGCTCCTCAAAATTTAAAGTATGCCAAGTCCTCTCAAGATTCCAAGAGCAGAGAAAATACCCACATACCTATGCAAACTTCTGAAACACTAATTTCCTGCTCTTTCAGTTCCTAGATGTGAGCTAACTAGAAACTCAAATTTTTGCAGCATCAGAGAAAATTGTGACACTAGATATGAAGTTTGGTCCCTATCAGGGAGAGATTGTAAGCTGGGTGTTTTTCATATTCACTTTATATTAAGCCAGGGAAACTAGCCACTGCTGCTTATGCTAATTCTTATGTACAGAACTGCTTTGTTCTCTGCTGTACCAGGGGAGTCATGAATGTGAGCTTGATCAGTTCCCAGAGATAAGTGATTTAGGAGTCTCTCGGGTGGGAGCTATAGAAGTTGGGTTACCAAATACATAGACAAGCTCTTTTCAGAGAAAAACAAAAAATATGCTTTCTTGTGCTGGGGCATGCTGGAGAATGAAGGTACAAGAAGTCCCCTTATGCCCATTTAAGCTTCTAGAGGATTACTAATTATGAAGCTAATTATTAATTATATTAATATTAATTATTAATTATAAAAGCTCCCAGATGGAGGTTAATTAGAAGTCCAATCATTGGGCAGCAGCTAAGGAAGTATGCAGGCAATCCCTTTCTAGGGAGAAACTGGGAACCTAAGGTCATTGCCTTCTCCCTTTGCCCTGAGCCTGAAGGAAGTTCTTGTATCCCCATTTAAAAATTGCTTCCTTGTTTAATTTCATCCTAGGGGACTTGCAAATACTGAGCCCCATTGCTTCTTTAAGCAAAGTGTTTTGGGAGCCAAAACACTTGGGCATGGTACCTACAAAAGTGTTTGGGTGGTATCCACAAAAGATGGCAAGCTAAATATGATTCAAACTGTATACTCCTCAGGGAGAAAGTGGGAGTTAGGGGTTCTTTCTGATTATAAGGAGCTGTGCAATGTGTAGGCTTATCACATGAATATCTCATTTTTTGTCTATTTCTATATGGGTAATTTCTCAATCATGTAAGGGAAACATTCAGCTAGTTTCTGGATTTCACTGAGGTGTTTGATACATGTTTAACTATACATTTGGTGTAGTTATAGGAGAAGGGAAAGTCAGAAGCCTCCTATTCTGCTATGTTTTCAGTGTCCCTCTGAATGATATTAAATAGTATTACATATTTAATTTTGGTCTTCACATATTCATTAGTGAACATACAAACACAATTGATTTATGTAGTTCAATTTATATCCCACAATCTTGCTAAACTCACTTATTAATTCTAGAACTTTATTATTCATTTTGAGATTTTTTTTAATACCTTACTTGGGATTGTATATGCAAACTGTAATATTAATGATCCTCAGAATGGGTTAATTTCTTCCTTTAATCTGTATGCCATTTTTATCTTTTTCTTGCCTTATTGTGATACATAGAACTGCTTAGTATGGTGTATTATATTGATTGAAACTGTCCTACATCTGTGGAATGACCTCAATTTATCCATGTATATAATTACTTTTAGTAATAGCTAAATCCAATTTTCTAATATTTTGTTTAGAATTTTAAAATATAAATTTATAATATATATTGATCTATACTTTTGTTTTTTATGCTTTGGCAGATTTTTGTATCACAATAGTACTAGCTTCTTAAACCAAATTAAGAAATGTATCCTATGTGTCTATATTACTTAAGATATTCTCTAGAATTAATGCTAATAACTCTTTAACACAATTCTCTAGTGACAATACCTGAACTTAGAGATTTCTATTTGATAAATTTTAAAATTAAATATTTAATATATTTAATAGTTTGTTGTTGTTGAATCACTAAGTCATGTCTGACACTTTGTGACCCCATGGACTGTAATCCAACAGATTCCCCCATCCGTGAGATTTCCCAGGCATTAATACTGGAGTGGGTTGCCATTTTCTCCTCCAAAGGATCTTCCCAACCCAGGTATAGGACTCACCTCTCCTGCATTGTTAGGAAGTCTCTATCCTGAGCTACCAGGGAAGTCCTGTTTAATAATTACAAGGATATTTAAATAATCTGCCTATTTGCTGTATTTTGGTATAGATTTCACCGGCTATCCACAGTAATAACATTCATATAAAAACTTTAAGCTGAAATGGTATAAAGTAAACAAACAAACTAAAAAAGCAGTTACCTTAGGCCATGTCTTGCTAATGAATGCACACAATAAGTGAAGATAAAGCACAAATGTTTTCAGACACAGTTCAATCTGTGATGCTTTGGTGCTAAAATGTTCAGTGTAGTTCCTGGGCAAGCAGCTTGCCACTATTGCTTCTCTATAGCAGCTTAATGGGGGAAAAAAAAAAAAATCATTTTTGCCTCTTTCTGTAAAAGTGAAATCCTCTTTGGATCTCTTCCAGTTAGTGAGATAATATATTAAAGTAGGTCTTTTGTAAAAGCAAAGTGATATAAAGTAAACTTTAATTGAGGAATACCAGTGTTGGTGGATTTTGAGGAATTGTTTCCTCTCTTTTGTCAAGTAGTAGTGAGAGTTCATTATGTCCTTACTATCTTTTAGATGTTGCAGAGTCTATATTAAAATCAATTCTTTCATTCATGATGCTAATAGTTCTTATCTTTTCATGTTTTTACTATGCCAATCATGCAAGTGGCTTCTCAATTTTATTTATCTTCTCAAAGAATCAAATTTTGTTGCATTATTCTTATTTCAATTTTATTGATTTCTGCTCTATTTTCTTCTTTTCTTGTGAATGTCTTTGGTAATTTTGTTCTTGTACTAGGTTCTTGAAGTGGAAGCTTAGATTATTAATTTTAAACAAATCTTAATTCTAAAGACTTTTATTCTTTAGCCTGTTAATACGGTGGATTATATTAATTTTTGAATATTAAACTTCTATTCCTCAATTACTAATTAGAGTAAGTACAATAAATCTTCCTCTCAGCACATCTTTAGCTATTTTGCACCCATATTGATATGATTTTGTTGTCTTGTTTTTGTTGAGATTTCCTCTTTGACACATGAATTATTCATAATTGAGTTATTTAGTTTCCACATATTTGGAGATTTTCCTGTATTTTTTCTGTTTTTTTTTTTTCTAGTGTGATTCCATTTTTGAGAATACACTGTATTTTTCATTATTTTAAAATTGTCAAGATTTGTTTTATGGCCCAGGATATGGTGTTTATTGGTATATATCCTAACATCACTTGGAGAATATACTTTCTGCTTTTGTTGGGTGAAGTGTTCTGTAAATGTTGATTAGATCTTATTAGTTGACAGCATTGTTTAGTTTTTCTATACTCTTGCTGTTTTTGAGTCTAGTTGTCTTATTAATTTCTGAAAGAAGAGTACTGAAATTAGAAAATATGACTGTGGATTCATCTATTTATCTTTTTAATTTATTAGTGTTTTCTTCAGACCACTGTCAGCTTTACTTTTTTGGTTCATACACGTTTAGGATTGTTATAGCCTTTGGATAGATTGAATCTTTTATTACTATCAGATTTCCTTCTCTTATCTGGTAATTCTCCATGATCTGAAGTAGATTTTACCTGATATTAATGTAGCCACACTTGTTTTTCTTGATTAATCTTTACATAATTTATTTTTATATCCATTATTTCCAATGTACCTATTATCTTAATATTTGAAGTGAATTTCTAGTAGAAATTCAGCATATAGTTCATTTATCTTTTTAATTCATTCAATTGCTATCTTTTCATTTATGTTTAAACCATTTACATTAAAATGTTTCTTGATATATTATATAATTCTTCCTTTTTATTTTTATTGTCTCTATTTTTCTGTTTTCTTTTTCCTGTTCACTTGTTAGTTACTTGAGCCATTCTTATAATTCTCTTTTGATTTATTTATATTATTTTTGAATGTATCTCTTTCTAAAGAAATTTTACTGGTTGCTCTAGACATTACAATAAATATGCACAGTTTAACCAATTATTCTGTTGTCTGTACTCTGCCATTTTGAATTGTTTGGAAACTTATCTTTTTTGTCCCCTTTGTGTTTCCCATTTATAACTGTCTTAAACATTATCTCTGCATACATTTTGTACTATATGAGATAGTCTTATAATTTTTTACTCATCCATCAAACACAACTTAAACTCAAGAGGAGAAAGGATTAATTTATCCATATTTTAAATTTATCTATTATATGTCTTTTGATGTTACAAGATTTTTTTCTTTTATCATTTTCTTCCTATTTAGAAAATAGTCTTTCTTTAAAGGCTTGTCTATTGGTGATATACTCTTGGTTTTCTTTCATCTAAGAATATTTTAGGGTTTCCCTGGTGGCTCAGCAGTAAGGAATACACCATAATGCAGGAGACATGGGTTTTTTCCCTGGTAGGGAAGATTCCCTAGAAAAGGAAATGGCAACCTATTCCATCCAATATTCTTGCCTGGAAATTCCATGGACAGAGGAGACTGGTAGGCTACAGTCCATGGGATTTCAAAGTGTTTGACATGACTGAGTGACTAAACCACAACAAAAAAAAAATATCTTAAATTCCCCTTCATTCCTAAGCATGTTTTTGCTAGATAGAAAATTCTGTGCTGACAGTCCTTTCTTCCAGCACTGGAAATATGCTGTGCTATATATCTCTTTTGCCTCCATGATTCCTCTTGAGAAATATTTTCAATTGAATTACTTACCCTTTATAGGTAAGGTGTTATTTCTTTCTTGTTCCCCAAACATTTCTTTTGTTTTTGGTTTTTGGAAGTTCTACTATGATTTCTCTTGATGTAGATTGCTTTGGGGTTATGAAATGTGGATTTGTTTCAGCCTTTTGAATCTGTAGGTTTTTTTTTTAATTTTTATTTTTACTTTATTTTGCTTTATAATACTGTATTGGTTTTGCCATACATTGACATGAATCAGCCATGGGTGTACATGAGTTCCCAATCCTGAGCCCCCCTCCCACCTCCCACCCCATATCATCTCTTTGGATCATCCCTGTGCACCAGCCCCAAGCATCCTGTATCCTGTATCAAACATAGACTGGCGATTTGTTCTTACATGATAGTATACATGTTTCAATGCCACAAATCATCCCACCCTTTTCCTCTCCCACAGAGTCCAAAAGTCCGTTCTATACATCTGTGTCTCTTTTGCTGTCTCGCATACAGGGTTATCATTACCATCTTTCTAAATTCCATATATATGTGTTAGTATACTGTATTGGTGTTTTTCTTTCTGCCTTACTTCACTCTGTATAATAGGTTCCAGTTTCATCCACCTCATTAGAACTGATTCAAATGCATTCTTTTTAATGGCTGAGTAATACTCCACTGTGTATATGTACCACAGCTTTCTTATCCATTTATCTGCTGATGGACATCTAGGTTGCTTCCATGTCCTGGCTATCATAAACAGTGCTGCGATGAACATTGGGGTTTTTGTCTTTTGCCAAATATAGAATGTTTTAGACATTATTTGAGTGCTTTTCTAGCCCTGCCCATTCTCCACCACCCCTTTCCTTAAGGAACTCAAATGACATAAATATTAGGTCTGACAGGTCACTGAACTTCTATTCATTATATTCTGTTTTTTCAGATTGAGTATTTCTGTCATTCTGTCTTCAAGTTCACTCTTCTTCAAGTTGACTTGATGGTACCATTCACTGGGGAGGGATGCCTTGGTAGTGACAAGTGTCAGTTGAAGCCCAGACTCCCTGTGTGGTCTTCAGTGTTGCTGCAATCAGGGGAAGTAGGGATTTATCTCACTGCCAGGTGTGGAAATCCTGGCTCCATTACTCTGCTTCTCTGACATCAGCTTGGTTGAAGGATGTAGTGCCATGTGCCTAGAGAGAGTCCATATTTAGGCTCCCCATTTGGCCTTTGCTTACATGTGTGGGGTGTCATCAGTTTCTTCTGTGGTGTTTGGATAGAGTAGAACAGTTATTATATAAAGTTTTCTTTCTCTCTAGGTTGCCTCATTCTTTGTCTGTTGGTGAGAGAAAGCAGCCGTTTTGGGGCCTTTTTTGACTGTGCTCATTGACATTTCCAGGCTATAGGTTTTTCCTCCTCAAATTCTGTGGTATTAGGCAATAAGGAAACATAGGAAACTCACTGCATTGTTATTCCTGGGTTCTGAGGTACCTAACTAGTTTTTCTTCTCTCCAAATTTTGGATTTATTTTAAATATAATGTCCAAGGTTTTCTATTAATACTCAATGCAATATCTAGTAAAAGATATGTCTTCTTTCCTGGAGCAGAATTTGAGATTATATCAGCTTTTTAAAAGTTTTTATCATATATATGAAAGAGACTAATTATCAATAAAAAGAGAGGAGTTAAATTGTAATGAATATAAGAAAAATGAAAAACACTAACTACATGATTAAAAAAAAAAAGATTCCTAAGAATGTTTTTGTACTTTTCCTGGGATATAAAAGGACTAGATGAAGAAAGGCATTGAAATTAAAGGTAAACATGCTATGCTCATTACTGAAAGATAGTGAAATTAGATCTGTTTTGAAATAATGGCTAGAAAAATTTTAAATAACTAAGTTATAACTATCAAATTTCATAATTTCTCCAAAAGTAATTGTAAGCTTAATAGCTGCAGCACCATAGTTTTGAGTGAATTCTTTAATCTGTCCAAATTTCACTTTCTTACAAGATTTTTGGAAAGATCATTAGCAATAATGTCACATTGTTTGAAGATGTCAAACACAAGGATTCAGATAGAGATACTATGGAATATAGATAAGGGCCACATTATTTCTGCAAAATTTAATGGGTCTGAAAGAAGGCTCTAGCTAAACTATAAGTATGGTGATGGTTTAGCTGCTAAGTCATGTCCAACCCTTGCGATCCCATGGACTGTAGCCTGCCAGGATCCTCTGTCCATGGGGTTCTCCAGGCAAGAATACTGGAGTGGCTTGCCATTCCCTTCTCCAGGGGAGCTCCTTGACTGAGGAATCGAATCTGGGTCTCCTGCCTTGCAGGCAGATGATTTACCACCTGAGTTATGAAGGAAACCCAAAACTAGAAGTAAAAACAAAATAAAAATTGAGATTTCATGTGGAACCAAGAGAAGAGTCATACTGGAGTGACTAACTTGGTTAGATAGCATCACCAACTCAACAGACATAAATTTGAGCAACCTCCAAAAGACAGTGAAGGACAAGGAAGCCTGAGGTGCTGCAGTCTATGGGGTCCCAAAGAGTAGGACATGACTTAGCGACTGAACAACAACAAGCTTAGGAAAATGAAAGGAAGATAAATGGAGGGGGAAAAATCCTTAAAAAAAAAAAAAAAAAAAGTCAATATATTTTGAAGATGGAACATAATTCCAAACCTGGAATTTTTAATGATTCTAATTGGAAAATCCTCTTTCTTTTGGAAATTTTTACACTAGAAATATATTTTCTGACTTACATACCTCTAGCTTTAGAAGCTTAATCAAGTACTTCAGATTAAAAAGCAGGTATGTAGTTTCTTATAGCTTCTATTCTTTCTCTATTTTAATTATTTAAAAATTTTGATTTGGTATGTTCATCAAAAAAATTTAAATATGTTTGGTCTAATGATGAATTCTCTGTTTTATAATAATAGAGACTTACTTTACATTTTCTACTAACTGACTTCTTAGCATAAGAGTCAGGAGTCTCTACTTTGGCTCAAATTTTCTTGGACTGAATTTTGAAAATCTAGAAGATATAAGAAGCTAAGTCTGTACCCTAGATTAAAACATACTTTTCTGTCAGAGAGAAGAGTAACCTATTAATGTACAACTTTGTGTGAGTGAGTTGGGATTATAACAGCTCTTGGAAAGATAAAGTTATAGCCCAAACTGGGAGACATAAGATTCAAAACAAACCAATCTCGTATGTCCAGTTTAAAATAAATACATCAAGATAAAAGCCACTTTAGTTTGTAATACTGGGCAAATTCTCAACTATCTGTGCCTGAATTTCTTTAATTCCACCTAGAGTTGCTTTGAATGTTAATTTTTTTTTCTTAAAAATTGTAGAGCATAGTACCTGACACAATTTAGGTACCTACTAATTGTTAAAAAAATGTTCTCATATTTTTATTGTGTTGACAAAATTAAGAGTCACAAGCAAATTTCTAGAACAAGAAATATATGAATGGTTCACAGGGACAGAGAAGTCTCATTTGTTTTGTTGTAGCAGCTGTGGGGATTTTATAGACTACTTAGAAATTTACACTTCTTAGATTTTTTTCAAAGAGGTAGATCCCATTTTTTTGTTGTCTAAATGATTGTCTTATTGTCACTAGTCTACAATCAACATATAATGTCTTCCCATTCCCTACCCTAAAGAGATTTTGCTTTTTCCCCATGCTCACTTTCTCCTTTTCTATGATTCTGAGGACAGCTTCAGTCTGGATTAAGCTACATTATATATCCACGATGCACTGTTTAAAGGCATCCAGTAGAACCCACAAGAAGTGCAAGATTATGATAGTCACATCATAGCAGATCAGAGCTATATTCTGAATGGTTTTATATTCAATGGCAATAATTCAATGGCTTTGTGTTAAAAGTTTAAAAGGCATATCATAGGGGTTTTACATTTTGTCAGATAGGGATCAAATGAAGAATCTTCCTGTGTACTTACCAGGATAGCTTTTCCCCTTAACATTAAGTCTTTAGGAAAAAAAAAAAAAAACAACTTTTCCTGAGGTAACCAAGTACAATGACTTTGGGTTTTTTCCCTCATTTCTTACACATAAGAGCTGAATAGTCTGAATCTATACAAGTAATTCCCTTTCTATCATGACTTAGCTGGTAGATATCTATATAAACAAGTATTTCAAAATTAAATTATACACACATATATGTCCACATACTGAGCTTCCCTTGTGCTCAGCTGGTAAAGAATCTGCCTGTAATGCAGGAGACCTGGGTTCTAACCCTGAGTTGGGAAGATCTCATGGAGAAGTGAAAGGCTACCCACCCAAGTATTCTGGCCTGGAGAATTCCATGGACTCTATAGTACATGGGGTTGCAAAGAGTTGGACACAGATAAGTGACTTTCACTTTATGAGTGGCATATGGGGCTTCCCCAGTAGCTCTGCTGGTAAAGAGTCTGCCTGCAATGCAGGAGAGCCCTGTTCCATTCCTGGGTCAGGAAGATTCCCTGGAGAAGGGATAGGCTACTCACTCCAGAAGTCTTGGGTTTCCCTGGTGGCTCAGAGGGTAAATAATTCACTTGCAATGAGGGAGACCTGGATTCCATCCCTGGGTTGAGAAGACCCCCTGGAGGAGGGCATGGCAACCCACTCTAGTATTCTTGCCTGGAGAATCCCTATGGACAGAGAAGCCTGGCGGGCTATAGTCCATAGGGTCACAAAGAGTCCGATATGACTGAGTGACTAAACACAGCATATATACACATATGTAAATACTTCTACTGAGAGCCTACTAAGTGCTAGGATGGCTGCAATAGAGTTGTTAGGGTTATAGAGGTAAAACAAAGTTCCTGCTCTCAAATTCATAGGCAAGTGGATTAGTGTAGACATTTCAAAAAACAAATACAAAAAATAAAAATCAAACTACAAATATGAAAGTACTAAAGTGCTCATTTTATAGTGAGCATATGTCAGAAGTTAAAGTCACTAAAGCAGCAGTCAGCAGAATGCTAAAGTTGATTTTAAAATCAATAGAGAGAGTCCAGGGTATACATAGTCAATAAAGGAAAGAAAGTTAAAAGTAGATTGGATGATTGTTAATATAGTTACAAATCAAGTTAAAAACATATTGGGGGGTTATCTTTTCTAATAGAAATTATTAGAGTTTCTACTAAATAAAAATTATTTGCAAATTATCAGTATTCTTCTGAGTAGCATCTAATATTGCATACAATGGGCCATAATAAACAGCACACAAAATAATCAAATAATAGGAAACCCCTCTGGCTTCAGATGACTTGGAGGCAGAATTTTTGAACAATATGTTAGGATAGCTTTGCAAAGATATACAGTGATCATTTGCCCAAATTTAAGTTTGAATCATTTTCCTACGTGATGAAAATAGTTAACTTGGAGATTTCAATGTCTTAGTCTGATATGAGAATAGGAAATACCTACTTAAAGTTTTCTTTTTGAATGTTTGAAGTAAAAGTATAAACTGATGAAAATCATTTGCAAACATTGACTTTCATCATGCAACCAATTTGTTAAAATTGCTTTATATGATACACTTAAGTATGTTCTTTTTATCTAATCTATTGTGGTGAATGCTTGTGATAATTTTCCTGACTACCCTGGTGGCCCTCTGCAATTAACTCTTTTCTTCATTGTCCATTATTTTAATCTTCCTAAATGCTGGTAGGTTCCAGATGCAGCTGCTGTATTTCAAAGTGTTCAAATATTGAAGTGGCTGCACACTCTTTATCTAATCCTTATGAATAAGGACAGTTGAGCTTCCATGGTTGTTATCTTGTCCCACTCTGCACAATCTAGAATCAAGCAGCGATCTCTGAAGTAAAATTGTCTGCTGGGCCATCTGTTAGTATAGGAGAGTTTAAAATGTTATTTTCATTTACCATATCCCACAGGAAACCTAGTAAAATTCCCTTTTGGACAAATCTGTGATATAGATATTAGCAATGAATTTTTAAAGTCAGCTATCTTTTTAATAGGAGATAATATAACACTCATTAACTCAATTGGGAATATACTTGTACTCCCTATTCCCACACCAACTTGTCATCTCCATGAACAGATGCTAATACAAAAATAAAAGTCACAAATCAACGCTTGAATTGGTGGGCAAATGTCCTTATATTAAACACACTATTAAGCTAATTCATTATGAGATTCTTTGTTGGCAGATTCCAAAGAAAGATGGAAGGTTCACCTAAACTCTAGATAATAACATGGTTTTTTCAGCTCTAGCCTTTAGGTCAGATTAGAGCTCAAAAATATATGTTCATAAAATTAAACTGTGGTTATAGACCATTTCAAGGTTTTAGTACTGGATCTAAAATACTGGAAATAATCAAAATTTATTCACTTTGCAAACAGAAAAGCTATTATAGTATTCAGAATGCTTAATTAAAGACTTCCAAGTATCTGTTTCATTATCCACACACAGTGTTGTCATTTTATTATTTATAACGTGCCTCTGAAAGTGGTGTACACTAACCTCCCATAAAGAGTATATTGTAACAGTTCTAATGAGGTGGATGACGCTGGAGCCGATTATACAGAGTGAAGTAAGTCAGAAAGAAAAACACCAATACAGTATACTTACACATATATATGAAATTTAGAATGATGGTAATGATAAACCTGTACGCAAGATAGCAAAAGAGACACAGATGTATAGAACGGCCTTTTGGACTATGTGGGAGAGGGAGAGGGTGGGATGGGTTGGCAGAGTGGCAGTGTAACATGTGTGATATCATAAGTGAAATGAATCGCCAGGCCAGGTTTGATGCAGGATGCAGGATGCTTGGGACTGATGCACGGGGATAATCCAGAGAGAGGGTGTGGGGAGGGAAGGGGGAGGTGGGGGTCGGGATTGGGAGTTCATGTACACTCGTGGCTGATTCATGTCGATGTGTAGCAAAACGAATACAGTTTGTAAAGCAAAACAAACTAAAAATTAATTAAAGAAAAAAAAAGAGTATATCGTAGTGTAAGTATATTTGGTCAGAGACCACATCTAAAAGCTGGCAATCCTTTAAAAATATCTAAGTAAATCAAATATGAAACTTTGTTGCAATTTCTTTTTGGTTGCTGTTGTCCTGATTATTTCACAGCAATCCAATTTTATGTTTCCATTTAGAATATTTTTTAAAGGTAATGAAATCCTCACTTTAACTTTCTCTTACAAATTTTTCTATGTTCTCTAATCCCTTAAACCAAGTTTCTGGCTGCTAATAATTATAATCACCAGAAAAAAGTCAAATTATTATTTTTGAAAAAAAATAGTAAATTTTCCTTCTAGAAAATTGACTTTATTAAAAGGAAAAATAACTGCTTTAAAATTTTGCTATCAGGAAATAGGGATTATCATTAAAATTAAGTTAGTATCTTTCTAGACACTTATATTTACTTATAGAAAAAAATACAATCAGATTAAAATACTTCTATAAGAATTTGGCCATATTATATGTAGCTATTTGAATATCAATTACTATATTATATTTAAATGAGTACAAGGAAAAGTAGTTAAATCAAAAGAGAGGGAATGGCTAAAACTCAATCTGATAGGCAAGTAATACTAGTACTTAAAATATTTAACTATTAGTAACAAAATATTTGGAGACTGGAATGGCAACACACTCCAGTATTCTTGCCTGGAGAATTGCATGGACAGAGAAGCCTGACTGGCTACAGTCCATAGTGTCACAAAAAGTCAGACACAACTGAATGACTAACACACACACACACATATAACATAATATTATGACAAAAATTAATGTGGTTGGAGTAACTGTATTTCTTTCAAATATGTCTTGATTACAGGCATATTTGCCCGTCTGCTGTGATGAGGTCCTTACATTTCCTCCCACTCCTTAGTTCTGATGGTTAGCTCTAGTATCTTTTGTTTTTCACCTTCCACCTTTTAAAATATTCTTTTTCTTAATAATAATTTGAGTACTACCTAGAATTTTTTCACATAAAATGAAATAACTGCTTACATTACACTGGTCTTTTATTTATGGCTGCTTCATTTCTATATCCATTAGTTTGATTTAAATGTTAAATGGCTAGATTGTCAAATTTCTTCCTTCTGTACTTCCTTTCACTTTGTAATGTTTATGCTGATGAATAAACTTTTTTTCTTATCACATTGCTCACAGAAATTATTTCTCCCTTCTTTCCATCCATCCATTCATTTAACATTCTTTCTCTCTTCATTCAGTTCATATTTTTTATGAGATAATGACAGATATGCATCAATAATTTCACCAACATGCTTTCAAAGATTAATATATTTGAATCTACTATTTTTTTAAATGAATAGTAGCATATAATACACAATAATGTTACTACCTAAACCTTTTATCTTTTTATTTGGAGTCAGGAAGGGAGTTTAGTTTTTCAAATAGAGGCTCAACTCTGAGTTCGTAGTATACAAAGAACTTGAATTAATTTTATATATGCTCAGACAAACAACAGATTTACATTAGTATGTGTATATCATCCCTTGCATAAAAATTACAAATAGAAAACAGGCCCCTAGAATTTTGAATGTCAGAAAAAAGGAATATTATCTTTCATTGAGGTTTGGTTGGTGACCTGTACTTCTATTGGTTACGTTAGCAACCCTCTCCTTAAGAAGATGAGGAAAATATGAAATGGAATAAGATTAGAAAATGTGATGAAATACAAAAACATTGAAAGTGACTGTTGACTCTAAACAGTTGTGAACTGAATATTCTTGTTCCTTCCAATGTTATAAAGTCCTGACCCCCATATGAGAGAATATGGTGCTAAGTAAGTAGAGATTTGTACCCAAATAGGAAGACACATTTTACTTTATTTTCCTCCACATAAGGAAATAAGGAAGAGGGCTTTTACTAGAGACACATCAAACTGGCACGATTATCCCAGAATTCTAGCCTATAAACTGGAAGAAATAAATTTTTGTTATTTAAGCCAATCAATCTATGATATCATATATAATTATAACAGTCTGAACTAAGAATCACATTTTCTCATAATTTTTTATCCTTTTTCTTTTTAAAATTTATTTATATTTAAATTGAGAGATTATTACTTTATAGAATTTTATTGTTTTATATCAAATCTCAACATGAATCAGCCATAGGTATACATGTATCCCCTCCTGTTTGAACCTCTCTCCCATCTCCCTGATTCCCACATCTCTAGGTTGATACAGAGACTCTGTGTGAGTTTCCTGAGCCATCCAGCAAATTCCCATTGACAATCTATTTTACATATGATAATGTACGTTTCCATGTTGCTCTCAACATACATCTCAGCCTCTCCTCCCTTTTCCCCATGTGCATATGTCTATTTTCTATGTCTGTTTCTCCACTGCTGCCCTGCAAATAAATTCTTCAGAACCATTTTTCTAGATTCCATATATATGAATTAGTACACAATATATATCTTTCTCTTTCTGACTTACTTCACTCTGTATAATAGGCTCTAAGTTCATCCACTTCATTAGAACTGACTCAAATGCATTCCTTTTTATAGCTGAATAATATTTCATTGTATATGTGTAGCATAAGTTCTTTATTCATTCATCTGTTGATGGAAATCTAGGTTGCTTCCATGTTCTAGCTATTGTAAATAGTGATGCAATGAACAATGGGATACATGTGTCTCTTTCAATTTTGGTTTCCTCAGGGTGTATGCCTAGGATTGGGATTGCTGGGTCATATGGAGAAGGTGATGGCACCCCACTCTGGTACCCTTGCCTGGAAAATCCCATGGATGGAGGAACCTGGAAGGCTGCAGTCCATGGGGTTGCTGAGGGTTGGACACGACTGAGAGACTTCACTGTGACTTTTCACTTTCATTCATTGAAGAAGGAAATGGCAGCCCACTCCAGTGTTCTTGCCTGGGGAATCCCAGGTATAATGGAGCCTGGTGGACTGCCGTCTATGGGGTCACACAGAGTCGGACACGACTGAGCGACTTAGCAGCAGCAGCAGCAGCATGTGGTTTATTCCTGGATTTTTAAGGAATCTCCATACCGTTTTCCATAGTGGCTGTATCAATTTACATTCCCAACAACATTGTAAAGCTATTCCTCTTTCTACACACCCTGTCCAGAATTTATTGTTTGTAAACTTTTTGATGATGGCCATTCTGACTGGTATGAGGTTATATCACATTGTGGTTTTGATTTACATTTCTCTAATAATGAGCAATAATGACTTCCCTGTGGCTCAGAGGTTAAAGAGTCTGCCTGTAATGCAGGAGACCTGGGTTCGATCCCTTGGTCTGATCCCTGGGTCGGGAAGATCCTCTGGAGAAGGAAATAGCAACCCACTCCAGTATTCTTGCCCGGAGAATCCTCATGGACAGAGGAGCCTAGTGGACTACAGTCCTCAGGATCTCAAGGAGTCAAACACGACTGAGCAACTTAACTTTCAACTAACTTTCAATAATGAGCAATGCTGAGCATCTTTTTATGTGTCTGTTAGTTATCTGTATGTCTTCTTTGGAGAAACATCTGTTTAGGTCTTTTCCCCATTTTGACTGGATGTTTGCTTTTCTGGTATTGAATTCTATGAGCTGTATGTATGTATTGGAAATTAATCCTTTGTGAGTTGTTTCATTGGCTATTATTTTCTCCTTCTGAGGGTTGTCTTTTCACCTCACTTATAGTTTCCTCTGCTGTGTAAAAGCTTTTAAGTTTAATCAGGTCCCACTTGTTTACTTTTGCTTTTATTTCCATTTCTCTAGGAGGTGAGTCATAGAGGATTTTGCTTTGATTTATGTCATCAAGTGTTCTATGTTTTCCTTTAAGAGCTTTATAGCTTCTGTTCTGATATTTAGGTCTTTAATCCATTTTGAGTTTATCTTTGTGTGTGGTGTTAGGAAGTGTTCTAATTTCATTCTCTTACATGTAGCTGCTGCTGCTGCTGCTAAGTTGTGTCAGTCATGTCCGACTCTGTGTAATCCCACAGATGGCAGCCCACCAGGCTCTGCCATCCCTCGGACTCTCCAGGCAACAATACTGAGTGGGTTGTCATTTCCTTCTCCAATGCATGAAAGTGAAAAGTGAAAGGAAGTCACTCAGTCGTGTCCAACTCTTAGCAACCCCATGGACTGCAGCCCACCAGGCTCCTCCGTCCATGGGATTTCCCAGGCAAGAGTACTGGAGTGGGGTGCCATTGCCTTCTCCGTTTACATGTAGCTGTGACTTCTGCAATTATGAATCATAATCTATTACCAATGGCATCTGGTCCTGGGCTTTTGTTTTTTGAGAGATTTTTTTATCACAGCTTCAATTTCAGTGCTTGTAGTTGGGTTGTTCATAATTTCTGTTTCTTCCTGGTTCAGTCTTGGAAGATTGAACTTTTCTAAGAATCTGTCCATTTCTTCCAGGTTATCCTTTTTATTGTCATATAGGTTTTTTTTTTTTTTTATATATATAATAGGCTTTTATAATCCTTTGTATTTCTGCATGGTCTTTTGTAGCATCTCCTTTTCCATTTCTAATTTTGTTGATTTGATTCTTCTCTCTCTCTCTTTTTTCTTTCTTTCTTTTTTTTTTTTGATAAGTTTGGTTAAAGGTTTGTCAATTTTGTTTATCTTCTCAAAGAAACAGCTTTTAGTTTTATTAATCTTTACTATTGTTTCTTTCATTTCTTTTTCATTTATTTCTGCTCTGAACTTTATGATTTATTTCCTTCTGCTAATTTTGGTTTATGTTGTTGTTCTTTTTTTCTATTTATTTTAGGTGCAAAGTTAGGTTTTCTATTTGATGTTTTCCCTGTTTGTTGAGGTAGGATTGTATTGCTATAAGTTTCCCTTAGAACTGCTTTTGGTGCATAGGTTTTAAGTTGTGTTTTCATTGTCATTTGTTTCTAGAATTTTTTTGTAATCCCTTTTTATTTCTTCACTAACCTGCTTGTTTTTCAGAATGTATTGTTTAATCTCCATGTGTTTGTTTCTTACTTTTTTTCTTTCTTATAATTGATTTCTAGTCTCATAGCATTATGATCAGAAAAGATACTTAATACAATTTCATTTTTTAAAACTTACTGAGGTTTGGTTTGTGACCCAAATTGTGGTCTATCCTAGAGAATGTTCCATGTGTACTTGAGAGGAAGGTGTATTCTGCATTAGGATGAAATATCTTGAAGATATTAATGAGATCCATCTCATCCAATGTATCATTTAAGACTTGTGTTTCCTTATTAATTTCCTGTTTTGATGATCTGTCCAGTGGTGTGAGTGGCATGATAAAGTCTCCTACTATCATTGTGTTGCTGTCAGTTTATCCTTTTATGTATCTTAGTGTTTCTCTTATGTATTGAAGTGCTCCTATGTGGAGTGCATAGATATTGACAATTGTTAGGACCTCCTCTTGGATTGATCCCTTGATTATTATCCCTCTCACAACACCTACCATCTTACTTGAGTTTCTCTTACCTTGAATGTGGGGTATCTCTTCAGAGCTGCTCCAGCAAAGGGCAGCCAGTGCTCCTTACCTTGGACAAGGGGTATCTCCTCACTGCCGCCCCTCCTGACCTTGAACGTGGAGTAGCTCCTCTCAGCCCTCCTGTGCCTGTGCAGCCACCACTCCTTGGACCTGGGGTTGCTCCTCTCGGCCACCATCCCTGACCTCTGGTGTGGGGGACCTCCTCTTGGTCGCTGCCCCTGACCTTGGACATGGGGTAGCTCCTCTTGGCCACGCTTCTGAGAGGTCCATCACAGCCAACAGGCTTCTGCTTCATAAAACCTAGCCAGGCCTAATTCCATGGCCCCAGCCCTTGCCCTCAGCAATGGTTCACACCCTGAAGAGTGGGTTCTCTCTGAATCCTAACAAATCCACATCTTACTTATCACTTTGTCTCTCAATGAATTTTTGCAATGAGACATCAGAGCCTAAGCTTCATTACTTTTGGCTGGGCTTGAGTCCCGGGAGAGAGCTGAGGACAGGAGGAAAACGCACTCAGAACAACGTGCCAAGGAATCCCCTTCATAGCCTGCCGGAAAATCTGCTAAATACCTGACCTGTGCTCACCGTTTTCATTGGCCTGATTCTTGGCACAGAAAGAGTAAGGACAGAAGAACCCTCACCAGCTTGGGTAACAGCTACTGGTGCCCAGCAGATAGTGCCTTTGGGAATACCAAAGAGTAGCCTCTCCAGAGTCCCTAAATTTCACCCACTGCTGCCCACCTGTTTGTGTGGGTTCAAGGAAACAAGAAGTGAGAGATTGTAAAGGAATTAAGATTTTATTAGGCATGTCCTTCCAGCCATAGGATCGAGGACCTCCTACCTTAACCAGAGGTCTTCTTACTTGTTGCTTTTCCCTTGCTGCTTTTAATATTCTTTCTTTGTTTTTTAATCTTTGTTAGTTTGATTACTATGTGTCTTGGCATATTTCTCCTTGGGTTTATCCTATATGGGACTCTGCACCTCTTGGACTTCATTGACTATTTCCTTTTCAATGTTGGGGAAATGTTCAACTATAATGTCTTCTGAAAATTTCTAGTACCCTTTCTTTATTCTTTTCTTCTTCTGGGACTCCTATCATTTGAATACTGGTGCATGTGATATTGTCCCAGAGGTCCCTGAGACTATCCTCTGGGATAGCCACAGTTTGTTCTTTGTCCTTTCTGCATAATATTCTATGGTATGCATCTCTTTAATCATTTGTTAAAGTATTGACTTAATATAAAGGTGAATGCAGTATTGGGAAATTTATTATCAATCTCAAAGCAAAATTGATTAATGAAAACTGTTAATGATGAAAGTGAAAAAAGAAACATGATAGGAATGAGTACTGCAGCAGGTTTTCCGGGCCATTGGTTGTCAACACTGAGCAAGGTGAACTGTGAGGAGGGAAGAAGAACAACTGGGGCATTTTCATTCTTTTTGCTTTATTCTGCTCTTCAGAAGTTATTTCTGCCACTTTATCTTTCAGCTCTATGATTCATTCTGCTTCAGATATTCTGAAATAAAAGTTGCAATATATTGTTTCACCTCTCCTGAAATTCTGAAATCCAGAAAATACTTTTTTTCCAGAATCTGCAGACACATCCTGCTAGACCCAATTCAGCTGGACTTCATGGGAAATCCTGTCACAAAAGGAAGAGAAGACCGAAGCTACCCTCCTGTCCACAGGTCAGGGCAGTGGCTCTGCAGCACATGTCCCCAGAGCTGTGCCCTCAAGGTGGAGATCTCCAGTCACTTGAAGTTAGGGAAAAGGCCTCCCAGGGCCCTAGTTGCTCTTCTTCCCTCCTCACAGTTCACCTTGTTCGGTGTTGACAACCAATGGCCCAGAAAACCTGCTGCGGTACTCGTTCCTATCATGTTTCTTTTTTCACTTTCATCATTGAGAGTTTTCACTTATCTATTTTGCTGTGAGATTGATAATAAATTTCCCAATACTGCATTCACCTTTATATTGTCAATACTTTAAAAAATGATTAAAGAGATACATACCATAGAATATTATGCAGAAAGGACAAAGAACAAACTGTGGCTATCAAAGCAACGTGGATGCTGTTACAAATAAAATTGAGAGGATATTTTGAGAAAAAAGTATCCAGACACAAAAGATTACTGAATAATTTCATCATATACAATGTTCATATAACTATGAACATTATTATATTTATATTATATGTACAAAATAAACATTAGAATTACACATCAAGATAGCTGTTACTTTTGGGGAGTGGAATAGAGTTAGGCATGTTTTAGAAATGTGCAAAAAGCTATATACTGGCATTTTATATTTTAAGCTTAGGTGTGGTTGTAGCATATACATTCATCTTCTGAAGTTTATCAAATAGTATGCATACTTTGATCAATGAACTTCATTTTGCAAAATTTTAAGTCAAAAGAATTGAGTTCTTTTCAATGTGTATAACTCTTAATCACTTAAAACCATTTGAGAGACAAAACAAACAATGTGAACGAATGGAAATTATTTTTTTTTCAATTTTTACATGCTGAGATAATGGAAAATGTATAATTCAGTTTATATTAGTTATAAAACACATTTTTTCAGCTTTATATTCAGTTCAGTTCAGTTGCTCAGTCATTTCCGACTCTTTGTGACCCCATGAATTGCAGCACACCAGACCTCCTGTCCATCACCAACTCCTGGAGCTCACTCAAACTCACGTCTGATCAAATTTTATCTACACAAAAATTATATTTAAATTAATTTTATTGCAGTATAGTTAATTTACAATGTTGTACTAGTTTCTGCTCTACACCAAAGTGAATCAGTTATACATATATCCACTGTTTTTTAAATAATATATGTTCTCATATAAGTCATTACAGAGTATTGAATAGAGTTCCCTGTGCTATATATAGGTTCTTCTTAGTTATCTATATTGTACAGTGTAGTGATGTGTATGTCAATCCAAATCTCCCAATTCATCATTCCCTCCCTTTCCCCCTTGATAAAGATAATTTTTTCCCTATATTTGTGACTATTTCCATTTTGTAAATAGGTTCATTTGTATCATTTGCTTAGATTCTACATGTAAGTGATATAATATGATATTTGTCTTTCTCTGATTTACTTCACTTAGTGTGACACTCTCTAGGTCCATCCATGTTGATATAAGAGGTATTATTTTGTTCTTTTATGGCTG
Source organism: Aepyceros melampus (assembly GCA_006408695.1). Lineage (NCBI taxonomy): Eukaryota > Metazoa > Chordata > Mammalia > Artiodactyla > Bovidae > Aepyceros > Aepyceros melampus. Next base: position 290,768 of record SJXQ01008221.1, on the reverse strand, counting down.
AGTAATATACCATTGTATATATGAACCACATCTTTATTCATTCCTCTGTCAATAGACATTTAGGTTGCTTCTTGTGTCCTGGCTACTGTAAATAGTGCTACAATTAAGACTACAATCTTTTCAAAATATGTTTTTCTCCATATATATGTCCAGTAGTAGAATTAATGGATCCTATGGTAGCTACTTTTAGTTTTTTAAGGAACTTCCAACTGTTCACTATGTTGGATGTACCAACTTACAGTCCCACCAACAGGGTAGGAGGGTGTCCTATTCTCCACATCCTTACCAGCATTTATGTTTATAGATTTTTCAATAATAGACATTCTGATTGGTTAAGATGATACCTCATTGTAGTTTTGATGCATGTGAAATGAGTGCAATTTTGCTGTTGTTTGAACATTCTTTTACCTTGACTTTCTTTGTGATTGGAATGAAAACTGACTTTTTCCAGTCCTGTGGCCACTGTTGAGTTTTCCAAATTTGCTGGCATATTGAGTGCAGCACTTTCACAGCATCATCTTTCAGGATTTGAAACAGCTCAGCTGGAATTCCATCACCTCCTCTAGCTTTGTTCATAGTAATGCTTCTAAAGGCCAACTTGACTTATTATTCTAGGATGTCTGGCTCTAGGTAAGTGATCAGACCATCGTGGTCTGATCTGGGTCATGAAGATCTTTTTTGTATAGTTCTTCTGTGTATTCTTGCCACTTCTTCTTAATATCTTCTGCTTCTGTTAGGTCCATACAATTTCTGTCCATTATTATGCCCATCTTAGAATAAAATGTTCTCTTGGTATCTCTAATTTTCTTGAAGAGATTTCTAGTCTTTCCCATTCTATTGTTTTCCTCTCTTTTCTTGCACTGATCACTTAGGAAGACTTTCTTATCTCACCCTGCCATTCTTTCAAACTTTGCATTATGATGGATATATCTTTCCTTTTCTCCTTTGCCTTTAGCCTCTCTTCTTTTCTCAGATATTTGTGAGGCATTTTCAGACAACCATTTTGCATTTTTGCATTTCTTCTTCTTGGGGATCACTTTGATCACTGTCTCCTCTACAATGTCATGAACCTCCATCCATAGTTCTTCAGATACTGTCTATCAGATCTGATCCCTTGAATCTATTTCTCACTTCCACTGTAAATCATAAAGGATTTATTTTAGGTCATACCTGAATAGTGTAGTGGTCTTTCCTACTTTCTTTAATTTCAGTCTGAATTTGGCAATAAGGAGTTCATGATATGAGGCTTGGTTAGCTCCCAGTTTTGTTTTTGCTGACTGTATAGAGCGTCTCCACCTTCAGCTGAAAAGAATATAATCAATACGATTTCTGTATTGACTATCTGGTGGTGTCCATGTGTAGAGTCATCTCTTCTGAGGTTGGAAGAGAGTGTTTGCTATGACCAGTGCATTCTCTTGGCAAAACTCTGTTAGCCTTTGCCCTTCTTCATTCTGTACTCCAAGGCCAAATTTGCCTGTTACTCTAGGTATCTCTTGACTTCCTACTTTTGCATTCCAGTCCCCTATGATGAAACATTTGTGTGTGTGTGTGTGTGTGTGTGTGTGTGTGTGTGTGTGTGTGTGTTAGTTCTAGAAGGTCTTGTACATCTTCACAGAGTGGTTCAACTTCAACTTCTTCAGCAATAGTGGTTGGGGAAGAGACTTGGATTACTGTGATATTGAATGGTTTGCCTTGGAAATGAACAGAGGTCATTCTGTCCTTTTTGAGATTGCACCCATGTACTGCATTTCAGACTCTTGTTGACTATGATGGCTACTCTTTTTCTTTGAGACATAAGAAAGTCTTCTTATGTAGACAATGAAGTGAAATAGAGGAAAGCAAAAGAATGTGAAAGACTAGAAATCTCTTTAAGAAAATTGGACATATGAAGGGAATATTTCATACAAGGATGTGCACAATAATGAACAGAAATGACAAAGATGTAACAGAAGCAGAAGTTATTAGAAGTGGTAGCAAGAATGCACAGAAAAAAAAACTGTACAAAAAGGTCTATTTCAGATAAAAGAATATCTTGCACATATTGAACTCTCTTTTTTAAATTAATTTTAATTTTTTTTTTAGTTTGTTTTGCTTTACAATACTGTATTCGTTTTGCTACACATCGACATGGATCAGCCACGAGTGTACATGAACTCCCAATCCCGACCCCCACCTCCCCCCTCCTGCCCCACACCCTCTCTCTGGATTATCCCCGTGCATCAGTCCCAAGCATCCTGCATCCTGCATCAAACCTGGACTGGCGATTCGTTTCACTTATGATATCACACATGTTACACTGCCACTCTGCCAACCCATCCCACCCTCTCCCTCTCCCACAGAGTCCAAAAGGCCGTTCTATACATCTGTGTCTCTTTGCTGTGGTACATATACACAATGGAGTATTACTCAGCTATTAAAAAGAATACATTTGAATCAGTTCTAATGAGGTGGTTTTCTTAGCCCCACACCCTCTCTCTGGATTATCCCCGTGCATCAGTCCCAAGCATCCTGCATCCTGCATCAAACCTGGACTGGCGATTCGTTTCACTTATGATATCACACATGTTACACTGCCACTCTGCCAACCCATCCCACCCTCTCCCTCTCCCACAGAGTCCAAAAGGCCGTTCTATACATCTGTGTCTCTTTGCTGTGGTACATATACACAATGGAGTATTACTCAGCTCTTAAAAAGAATACATTTGAATCAATTCTAATGAGGTGGATGACACTGGAGCCAATTATACAGAGTGAAGTAAGCCAGAAAGAAAAACACCAATACAGTATACTTACACATATATATGGAATTTAGAATGATGGTAATGATAAACCTGTACGCAAGACAGCATATTGAACTCTCAATAAATATATGTGGAATTATATTGAGTTTTTATTATGTAATTCCTCCTTTGAAGGACTTCATACTGTAGTTTCAAATCCAAGGAAGATTGTGAGACAGATTTCAAAGGAGTGGATCAGTTATTTCAGTGAAGAAAGGGTGGCTAATAAAGACAAATGTAACTGACTGATCAGAGAAGATGGGGAGTGAAATTTCTGGTGTAAGAATTAGATCATTCGGACAAGTTTAAAGGAAAAAACAATAAATTTCTTTTATGGTAGCAAATATTATTGTAAACTTGGTAGAGTCGGGATTTTAAAAACAGAAGCAAGAACCCTATCTCTAATAGAGTAGGAATAAATGTGGGATTGCTAGGAGATCAAACCAGTCAATCCTAAAGAAAATCAATCCTGAATATTCATTGGAAGGACTGATGCCTAGACTGAAACTCCAATACTTTGGCCACCTGATGTGATAACTGACTCATTGGAAAAGACCTTGATGTTGGGAAACATTGAAGGCAGGAAGAATAGGGGACGAGAGGATGAGATGGTTGGATGGCATCCCTGACTTGATGGACACAAGTCAGAGCAAGCTCTGGGAGTTGGTGATGGACAGGGAAGCCTGGCACATTGCAGTCCAGGGGTTGCAAAGAGTCAGACATGATTGAGTGACTGAACTGAACTGACTGAAGAACAAATGCGAGATGGGTCATATGAAAAAGAGAATGTAACACTTGTTCAGGTGAAGTCCTTAAAACAAAAAGGTAAACTAGGGAAAGAAAGTGAGCAGTGTATACTTTTGGGGCCACTATTTTAATTTTGACAAGAACACAATATATTCATAAAGGACAAAGCTAGAGGTTCATATCCTTCACCTAAGAGAAATAGTATATTCCTGCATATATCTGTTTAGTGGGATGAAGATTTAATGTTCTTTGGGGTATATATAGTCAAAGAGAAAATTCAATAATAAAAAAATAAAAACTAACCAACAATAATTTTAAAACTAGATTAATTTTACTGGACTTGAAATTCATTTCTCTCTTCACAAAAGAAAGAGACTCTACACACTAGTGACTCTGCCAAGGTTTTAACATTCAGTGATATCCCATCAGTGCACACTAAAGAAAATGGAAAGCAAATGCCATGCCAAGATTAGACGTTTGTAGTTCTGTCTGCTTTTCCAACTCTCATCACACTCCGACACCAGGGACCAAAACAACATCATTTTAAACTTAAAAGTAAATTTTGTCATGTGAAAATTGCAGGTGAAAAAGATCCTAGATAAGCATGCCCTTTTCTCTCAGGGGGAAAAAAAAAAAAGCTGGATTATAAGGATCAAATTGCCCCACTGCTTTAAGACATGTTCAAACATTCAATTATGAACTATGCATTTACAATTTATGCATCCTTATTACATTCCTGTTTTGTCATGTGCTAATGTTAGATAAACAAATTCTCTGCAAAATAAACTCTATTTAAGAGATGTTAAGGTTAGTACACATGCATGTGAAAGCCAGCAAATGCAAACTAAAGCTGCTATTGTGGTGCTTAGATTGCCCTGCTGGGGCAAGAAAACACATTCCCAAAGGCAGGGAAAGGGATCAGAATGAAAAACTGGCATGCCCAGAAAATTGCACCTATTTTTCTCATCTTTGCCAAATTGGAACCATCAAGTTCAGATATTTAAAGTTAGTGAAAAAAGTCTAGTTCTAAAATGTATAAAATCAGTAGCAGAGAAATAACTAAAAGTGTACATTTTACACATTTAATTAAAATTTTGTAAGTAGAAATTCTTTTTCTGCCATTTCCTAGAGATTCATGTTTAAAAAATTTACATGATAGTAGTGGCAAGTACATTCAGTTTTATGCTTTCCCTAAGAATTATGGAAACATGGTTCAACCTGTATTGGGAGGGAGTAGTTTGTTGAGACATAATCCATAGACCATAAAATGTACCAATTTGAAATCTACCATTCAATGTATTTATTATTAATTTAGTATTTATTTTAATATTATAATTCTGTATATTCATATATTCATATATTCATAGTTATTCAACCATTGTCAAAACCAGTTCAAAAATATTAACACTGCAACTCCTAACACTGTGCCTTTTAACTGTCACTTCTCAGCCCTAGGTAACCACTAGTCTATCTCCTGTCCTTAAAGTTTTCCTACTTCTGGACATTTCATATAAGTAAAATCATAATATGTGGTCTTTGGCAACTGAATTCTTTCACTCAGCATGTTTTCAAGGTATATTTATATTGTGTGCTGTGTGCTGTGCTCAGTTGCTTCAGTCATGTCTGACTCTGTGCAACTTCATGAACTGTAGCCTGCCAGGCTCCTCTGTCCATCGGGTTCTCCAGGCAAGAATACTGGAGTAGGTTGTCAGACCCTTCTCCAGGGGATCTTTCCAACCCAGGGATCAAACCTGTGTCTCGTATGTCTCCTGTATTGGCAAGCAAGTTCTTTACCACTATGGCAGCTTATCTCAATACATTTTTTACGGTTGAGGATATTCAAGTATATGGATAACCAGAGTTAGTTCTTCCATTCATCAGTTGATGGGTACTTGGGTTTCTTTCTTCACCTTTTGTATACTGTTGTCACCATTAGAAAGGAGATTTCCTCAGTTCTTGCCCTTCCTGAGGGGGAAAAAAAAATTCAGGTGAGAGGCAAGAGCCATTTTAAGTAGCAAGAGTTTTATTTAAGCAGAGTGAACATACAATCCTGAGAAAGGATGAGAGAAGACTGTCTAGAAACCAGAAGTAGCTCCACAATGGGGTGGGATGGGGTTTTCTAGAATAGTATTCCTTCTTCTGTCCTGTGTCATTTGACTGACAGGTTTATTGACAGCTTTAGGTTTTCTCCTAGTGTGCAGATACTTTCTCATAATTGCCTATACAAAACACATGAGGTGGGAAATGGGGCAAAAATCTCAATGCTAATTTATGACAATTACAGCACAATGAAGCCTACATTATTCTGAGTCACTTTTTAGGTCTTGGTGCACCTGTGTTAATCTGTGCTGGTGGTTTTATCTTACTCGGTCCTGATATATGCTGGTCTTTTACCACACGAGGTAGGATGTCTGGGCATGCTCTGATAATCAGTGTCCAGGTGGGAGGTTGGGGGGACAGCCATCCAAGATGGGGTGAGGCCTGCTCAATAATTTATATCTTTTGAATATATATTCTCTATTTAAAAAGGTTTTTTCATTGTATCTTTCTTTGTGTTTTCAGTTTCCTATAGTTCTTTGAAAATATTGTAATGGCTCCTTAGAACTCTTATTTAAATCTGACTTCTGGTTACTCTTGCAAGTATATATATATATATAATGTTTTCATTACTGTTTTCTTTTCATGTCAGAATTCCATTTCTTTGCATGTTTCATAACTATTTGTTCTTCTAAACTAGAAATTTTATCAAATGTATTACAGCAAATCTAAGTATTACTCACCTCTCACCCAGGGTTTTCTTTATTATTGTTTGCTTGCTTGTTTGTTTAGTGACTGTCTGGATTATTGGAATGCAGTCCACTTATCCAGCAGTGTGGGGCCTGTGCTGTTGTACCTTAGGGGTACAGCCTTGAACATGCAATCACTCTGGGATAACAATTTAGCTGGGCTCTCTTTGACTGACTCTGTTTCTTGGCTTTACTTATTAAGAATTTAGCCTCCAATAGATAACTGGAAGACAGATATGAAACACCAATGCCCCAGCCCTGACTGGGATCCGGGGGTGGAAGAAGCCTTTTTTTCTTGGTGACTCTGATCTGCCTATAATGTGGGAGACTAGGGTTTGATCCCTGGGTCAAGAAGGTCCCCTGAAGAATGGAATGGCTACCCACTCCAGTATTCATGCCTGGAGAATTCCATGGACAGAGGATCCTAGTGGCCTACAGTCCATGGGGTTAGTCACAAAGAGCCTGGACATGACTGAGTGACTAACTAACACTCTTTGCTTTCTCCTGCCTGGGGTGGAGTTTCCATCAAAATAGACTGGGAGAGAAGAGGGAAAGAGAAGGCCATGTTTCAGATGCCACAGACTTTCACTGCTCTTAGGCAGTTTTAGTACATTTTCTTGAATAAATATTTCCTTATTTTTTATGGGAACATTTTCAGAGAATTTATGTTTAAATAATATCACCAGTTTTTCTGGATAGTGGATCCACAGGGCTCCCCAAGTAGACATTCTAAAAATGGAAATCTCAACCTTTCTTTTTAGGAATCTAGATAATGTCACACTTTAGTGTTTCAAATTATTAGAGATTTAGATTGACCTTTCTAAGGCTCACAAAGGTAAATCCCTAATTTAGAGACTTATTGCTGATCACAGATGGGTAACATATCCAAAGTTACAAGGTAACCAAAAGAAAGAACCTTCATCTCTGGAATTGCTGGATTCTTTCTAGTAATAATAGTACCAACTTTCACAGGCATGATGCTTTTCAAGGCCCAGTACATTGTTTGAAATTAATCTGAATCATAAACTTCTGAGATGGATATTACAATTCTTGTTTTATAGAGGGCAAAACACTGGAGATAATTGATTGCCCTTCTCCCTCAGACCTTCCCTTGCCTCCCCTTGTTCTCTCCTGAATTGCTGGGGCTGACCTAAGGGTGACTGAGAATTGGGAGGGTAGAGAAGAGAAACAATCCAAGCTATTTTTCCCCCTTTTTCTTTGACTCTCTTTCTCTCATTCCATTTTTAGTACCTGCTAATGTATTTTACAGCCCCAATTGAATATGCTGTGCTTAGTCACTCAGACATGTCCATTTCTTTTCAATCCCATGAACCGTAGCCCCCAAGACTCCTCAGCCCATGAGGATTCTCCAGGCAAGAATATTGGAGTGGGTTGTCATGCCCTCCTCCAGGGGATCTTCCTGACACAGAGATCAAGCCCTGGTCTCCCTCATTGCAGGTGGATTCTTTACAATCTGAGCCACCAGGGAAGCCCATGAATACTAGAGTAGATGGCCTATACCTCTTCCAGAGGATCTTCCCAACCCAGAAATCAAACCAGGGTCTCCTGCATTGAAAGTGGATTCTTTACCAGTTGAGCTACCAAGGATTAGGGCTACTCTATTGCAGCATTGAGAAAATCTGTATGCAGATTTGAGAAATCTGTACACAGATTACTTATTGAGAAATCTGTATTCAGGTCAGGAAGCAACAGTTACCAAACATGGAACTACTGACTGGTTCCAAATAAGGAAAGGAGTACATCAAGGCTGTATATTGTCACCCTGTTTATTTGACTTATATGCAGAGTACATCATGAGAAATGCTGGGCTGGATGAAGAACATGCTGGAATCAAGATTGCCAGGAGAAATATCAATAACCTCAGATATGAAGATGACACCACACTTATGGCAGAAATCTAAGAAGAACTAAAGAGCCACCTGATGAAAGTGAAAGAGGAGAGCGAAAAAGTTGGCTTAAAACTCATCATTCAGAAAACTAAGATCATAGAATCTGGTCCAATCACTTCATGGCAAATAGATGAGGAAAACAGTGGAAACAGTGATAGATTCTATTTTGGGGGGCTCCAAAATCACTGCAGATGGTGACTGCAGCCTTGAAATTAAAAGACACTTGCTCATTGTAAGAAAAGTTCTGACCAAGCTAGACAGCATATGACAAAACAGAGACATTACTTTGCCATCTAGTCATCTAAAGGTCCATCTAGTCAAAGATATGTTTTTTCCAGTAGTCATTTATGGATGTGAGAGTTGGACTAAAAGAAAGCTGAGTGCCAAAGAATTGATGCTTTTGAACTGTGGTGTTGGAAAAGACTCTTGAGAGTCCCTTTGACTGCAAGGAGATCAAATCAGTCCATCCTAAAGGAAATCAGTACTGAATATTCATTGGAAGGACTGATGCTGAAACTCCAATACTTTGGCCGCCTGATGAGAAGAACTAACACATTGGAAAAGACCTTGATGCTGGGAAAGATTGAAGGCAGGAGGAGAATGGGAAGAAGAGGATAAGATTGTTGGGTGGCATCACCGACTCAATGGACATGAGTTTGAGTAGGCTCCAGGAGTTGGTAATAGACAGGGAGGCCTGGCATGATGTAATCCATGGGGTCACAAAGAGTCGGACATGACTGAGCAACTGAACTGAACTGATTGCAACATCATCTGATTTATCTGTATCCTGCACTCTAGTAGCACTGCTCTTGCCCTCTAATCTTCTGGTCTTGGGTTTCTAGTAATTTTATGCTGGGGTTAATCTGCAGGATACTTTACTTTCACCTTTTTGGCCTCAGTTCAGTTCAATTTTTTTTTTTGCTTCACATATGCCTAATCATGCATGTAACCACATATGCAAATTAAAACCTCTTTGTTTTAAATCTTCAAGTGGTTTCTGTTGTGTTTTGGGGTTTTATTAAAACAATTCTTTAGAGATTAGGTGGCAAAAATGAGACTTTAACCCAAAGTATCTAAATCTAATTGCAAGGCTGTTTCTAGTTCTACACCAGAGTAGCCACAGAGACTCAGTCCATCGTTGATCATGATCAGGAAGAGGATATTCTGTTTAATGTAGAGAGACAAAAATATAACATTCTGTGGAATGATGAGTCTAGAAGTTCGTATGCTATAAATATAGTGAATGTTATTAATTTTTATATGATCATTCTAGATATGACTAAATATTTTTGCATGCTTTTTTATTTTAACAACTATAAGAAATGAGATATTCATATTCTTTACATTTGATATAACATTGCTTAGTAAAATATCAAATCAAAAGTATCAGTAATTTTTTCCTATATAACTTCTGATTTGTTTCAAACAGGTTAGCACATGACTGTTTTTAGAACTGAACTTTGCATTTCCTACATAGGGTATCATAAGTGAAGTGAAGTGAAAGTCACTCTGTTGTGTCCAACTCTTTGGAACCACATGGACTACAGTCCATGTGATTCTCCAGGCCAGAATATTGGAATTGGTAGCCTTTCCCTTCTCCAGGAGATCTTCCCAACCTAGGGGTCAAACCCATGTCTCCCATATTGCAGGCAGGTTATTTACCAGCTGAGCTACAAGGGAAGGACTGGAACATCATAATTCATGAGAAAAAAGCTACTTAAAATCGCTAAATGTGAATATTCTCTTTTCATAATGAAATATATTTTAATATATATTAATAGTATTTATATAAAAATTTAAAGTATCAGACTGTTTTTCCTCACTTAAAATTGTACATCTTATTTTTGGCTATATTAACTTTTTTCCCCTCTCCCTCTCTCTTTTTAAACTTTTATGTTATGTTAGGGTATAGCTGATTAATAATGTTGTAATAGTTTCAAGTGAACTGCAAAAGGATTCAGATACACACACACACACACACACACACACGTATCCATGCTCCCTCAAATTCCCCTCCCATCCAGACTGCCACATAATATTGAGCAGAGTTCCATGTACTATACAACTGGACCTTGTTAGTTATCCATTTTATATACAGCAGTGTGTACATGTTTATCCCAACACCCTAATTATCCCTTCCCTCATCCTTCCTCCTGCCCCTCAGCAACCATAAGTTCATTCTCTAAGTCTATGAGTTTCTTTCCACATTACAAGTTCATTTGTTTCATTTATTTTTAGATTTTACATATAAAGGATGTTATAGTATATTTATTCTTCCCTGTCTGACTTTACTCAGTATGACAACCTCTAGGTACATCCATGTTGCTGCACATTTGCCATATTAACTTTTAAGAACTCAGGTACTAATTATATTTGGTAATAAATTATTTGTTTTTATTTTCTGATTAATATTGATAGAGGACTGTCAATAAACAGTAGAAAGGTTGGAGATACATGTATATACATCTATATCTGTGTGTGTGTGTGTATATATATATATATATATATCCACCTAGATGAGGGCCTAGAGGAGCTACTCCACGTTCAAGGTCAGGAGGGGTGGTGGTGAGGAGATACTCCTTGTCCAAGGTAAGGAGCAGCAGGTGCGCTTTGCTGGAGCAGCTGTGAAGAGATATCCCATGTCCAATGTAAGAGAAACCCAAGTAAGATGGTAGGTATTGCAAGAGGGCATTAGAGGGTAAACAACTGAAACCATAATCACAGAAAACTAGTCAATCTAATCACACTAGGACCACAGCCTTGTCTAACTCAATGAAACTAAGCCATGCCCTGTGAGACCACCCAAGATGGGTGGCGTGGTCTGACAGAATGTGGTCCACTGGAGAAGAGAATGGCAAACCACTTCAGTATTCTTGCCTTGAGAACCCCATGAACAGTATGAAAAGCCAAAATGATAGGATACTGATACCTCAGGTCACTAGGTGCCCAATATGCTACTGGAGATCAGTGGAGAAATAACTCCAGAAAGAATGAAGGGATGGAGCCAAAGCAAAAACAATATACCCAGTTGTGGATGCAACTGGTGATAGAAGCAAGGTGCAATGCTGTAAAGAGCAATATTGCATAGGAACCTGGAATGTCAGGTCCATGAATCAAGGCAAATTGAAAGTGGTCAAACAGGAGGTGGCAAGAGTGAACATTTACATTCTAGGAATCAGCGAACTAAAATGGACTGCAATGGGTGAATTTAACTCAGATGGCCATTATATCTACTACTGTGGACAGGAATCCCTCAGAAGAAATGGAGTAGCCATCATGGTCAACAAAAGAGTCTGAAATGCAGTACTTGGATGCAATCTCAAAAACGACAGAATGATCTCTGTTTGTTTCCAAGGCAAACCATTGGCTTAAAGCTCAACATTCAGAAAACAAAGATTATGGCATCTGGTCCCATCACATCATGGGAAATATATGGGAAACAGTGGAAACAATGTCAGACTTTATTTTTGGGGTTCCAAAATCACTGAAGATGGTGAATGCAGCCATGAAATTAAAAGATGCCTACTCCTTGGAAGAAAAGTTATAACCAACCTAGATAGCATATTCAAAAGCAGAGATATTACTTTGCTGACTAAGGTCCGTCTAGTCAAGGCTATGGTTTTTCCTGTGGTCATGTATGGATGTGAAAGTTGGACTATAAAGAAGGCTGAGCGCCAAAGAATTGATGCTTTTGAACTGTGGTATTGGAAAAGACTCTTGAGAGTCCCTTGGACTGCAAGGAGGTCCAACCAGTCCATTCTGAAGGAGATCGGCCCTGGGATTTCTTTGGAAGGAATGATGCTGAAGCTGAAGCTCCAGTACTTTGGCCACCTCATGGGAAGAGTTGACTCATTGGAAAAGACTCTGATGCTGGGAGGGATTGGGGGCAGGAGGAGAAGGGGATGACAGAGGATGAGATGGCTGGATGGCATCACTGACTCCATGGGCACGGGTTTGGGTGAACTCCAGTAGTTGGTGATGGACAGGGAGGCCTGGCGTGCTGCGATTCATGGGGTCACAAAGAGTCGGACATGACTAAGCAACTGAACTAATTGTTTATTTTATATATTTATACACACATTTTCTCTTAATTCCTGAATAATATGTCATTATAAAAATATTATAATACAGAGGATAATATTAAGCTCATTTACTTTTAAGCTCATTTTACCTTTTTTTTAACAGCTTGAATAGTATGAATTTTATTTTCATGTTCTAATTTTACCTTTTTCTTAAAGACAGTCTTAGCTTGGTTCAAATAGGAAAATTGTAAAGAAAACCTACATCCCATTTTGCCCTTAATTTTTCATTTTCTTTGCCTTATCTAGAAGCATATAATTTATGTCATTCAGAGACTTTTTTCTTTTCTTTCTCATTATTATTATCATGCCATCAACAAACATATATCAAGTACCTACCTGTACACACACTCTAATTATCAGAAATGTATTTAATTACAAAGGTAGTTGATGTCTTTTACAACTCACAGAATCAAATTAAAATCTATACTGACAAATCAAATTGGGAGATAGCTGATAAAATAAATGTCTGCATAAACGTGTAAGTGCAAATGTACACATACATAATCACTTGTTCATACTAGATACAAGCATACATGATGAGAAAAATCCTAGAACTAAACCAAATTTGTATGCTAAGTATCCTGGGAAAGCAGGTTAAATAATCAATGACTTCTTATTACAGATTTCCCAATTTCAGTAGCTACAATACAGCCATCTGTGGGCATATCCACAGATGCACAGCTTGGCAGCAAGCACAGCAGTTTACAGAAGGTCAGATATTAAGTTTGGACCTCATGACATTCCTGTTAAACTAAATTTTCAAAGCCAGATTATGAAAAAGAGAGTTGTGAATTTAATGCACATGTATAATTAGCAATATTTTTGCATTTGACACATTTGAAATGGATTGCATTTTAAGGATGCAGTTATATACTTTGTAACCCCATACTGAACACATCATGGAACCTATTTGAGAGTAATTGCCTCATAAGACAGAGTTCCCCAAGTCAAGCTCACTCCTTAAATATGTAATTCAAACTAGTGCCTTGACTAAGTTTGCAACTTAGTCCATAATTAAATTTAATCTCTTATTTTTGAAAATGTATTGTTTCCTCAATGAGTATATAGTATTGAGTAGAAGTAAATTAAGAAAAAAAATTATGTTGTGGTGATCAACTGAAGGCGATTTTCTCTTAAGAGGACATTTGTCAATGTCTAGATATGTTTTTGTCTATCACACAGAAGGAGGTGTTGGTACAGGCACCTAGTACATAAAGACTAAGTGGGTTGCTGAACTTTCTACCATGTTCAGGGCAGTCTCTTGTTAAAAAGCCAAAAGTGTCAGTAATTCTGAACCTGAAAAAAAAATTTAGTGTAATATTTGGTGATGACATATTATTGTCACATCACTACTTCATAAATACATGCATGGAGTTTAGAGTTATGTGTAAGAATAGAAGGCCATGGATAGGCATTATCCCTGGATAGGCATAAAAGTAGATTGAATATGGCAGAATAGAGTCAGTGATCCTGGAGTCTGGCTGCTAGAAATTATCCAGTTTGAAAAGTGAGACAAAAAGAGATGGATTAATAGTATTAACTACCAAAAAAAAAAAATAATAATAACTACCTCAGTGATGTCCGAGACAATATGAGATTTCATAAACATATTATTGGAATCCCAGAGGAAAAGAGTTCAGTTCAGTTGCTCAGTCATGTCCAACTGTTTGCAACCTCATGGACTGCATAACACCAGGCCTCCCTGTCCATCACTAACTCCCAGAGTTTACATAAACTCATGTCCATTGAGTAGGTGATGCCATCCAACCATCTCATCCTCTGTCATCCCATTCTCCCTCCTTCAACATTTCCCAGCATCAGGGTCTTTTCAAATGAGTCAGTTCTTCTCATCAGGTGGCCAGAGTATTGGGGTTTCAGCTTCAGCAACAGTCCTTCCAATGCATATTCAGGACTGATTTCCTTTAGGGTGGAATGGTTGGATCTCCTTGCAGTCAAAGGGACTCTCAAGAGTCTTTTCCAACACCACAGTTCAAAAGCATCAATTCTTTGGCCCTCAGCTTTCTTTATAGTCCAACTCTCATATCCATACATGACTACTGGAAAAAACATAGCCTTGACTAGATGGACCTTAGGAACACCATTTATTTTTGTCATTGTAATGGAAACCCACCCCAGTGTTCTTGCCTGGGAAAATCTCATGGACAGAGGAGCCTGAGGGTTATTCTCCATGGAGTAGCAAAGCGTTGAACATGACTTAGCAGCTAAGCAACAACAATGTGGAGTAACACTGTGAAAGAAATATGAAAGTGAAGTCACTCAGTCGTGTCCGACTCTTTGCAACCCCATGGACTGTAGCCTACCAGGCTACTCCATCTATGGGATTTTCCAGGCAAGAGTACCAGAGTGGGTTGCCATTTCCTTCTCCAGAGGATCCTCCAAACCCAGGGATTGAACCCAGTCTCCCACATTGTATGCAGATGCTTTACCGTCTGAGCCACCAGTGAAATCTAAACACTAAATCTACTTAAAAACATTTGCACAATGAAGGAAACTATAAGCAAGGTGAAAAGACAACCTTCAGAATGGGAGAAAATAATATCAAATGAAGCAACTGATAAATAATTAATCTCAAAAATATACAAGCAACTCCTGCAGCTCAATTCTAGAAAAATAAACGACCCAATCAAAAAATGGGCCAAAGAACTAAACAGACATTTATCCAAGGAAGACATACAAATGGCTAACAAACACATGAAAAGATGCTTAACACCACTCATTATCAGAGAAATGCAAATCAAAACCACAATGAGGTACCATGTCACTGCTGCTGTCAAAAGTCTACAAACAATAAATGCTGAAGAGGGTGCAGAGAAAAAGGAACTGTCTTACACTGTTAGCAGGAATGTAAATTAGTACAGCCAATATGGAGAACAGTGTAGAGATTCCTTAAAAAACTGGAAATAGAACTGCTGTACGACCCAGCAATCCCACTGCTGGGCATACACACTGAGGAAACCAGAATTGAAAGAGACACATATGCCCCAGTGTTCATTGCAGCACTGTTTACAATAGCTAGGACATGGAAGCAATCTAGATGTCCATTGGCAGATGAATGGATAAGAAAGCTGTGGTGTATATATATATATATATATATACACACACACACAATGGAATATTACTCTGCTATTAAAAAGAATGCTTTTGAATCAATTCTAATGAAGTGGATAAAACTGGAACCTATTATACAAAGCAAAGTAAGTCAGAAAGAAAAACACAAATACAGTATATAAACACATATATATAGAATTTAGAAGATGGTAACGATGACCCTATATGCAAGACAGCAAAAGAGACAAAGATGTAAAGAACAGACTTTTGGACTCTGTGGGAGAAGGCAAGGGTGGGATGATTTGATAGAATAGCATTGAAATATTTTTATTATCATATGTGAAATAGATCGCCAGTCCAGATTCATTGCAGAGTCAGGGTGCTCAAGGCTGGTGCCCTGGGATGACCCTGAGGGTTGGGATGGAGAGAGAGGTGGGAAGGAGGGTCAGGATGGGGAACACATGTACACCCATGACTGATTCACGTGAATGTATGGCAAACCCCACAATATTGTAAAGTAAATAGCCTCCAATTAAAATTTTAAAATCTAAAAGGTGGAATTAAACGCATTCAGAATGACAAATAAGTAGTAAATGTAAAAGACTACTTTTTCTGTTGCATAATATTAAAAAAAATTACTGTTAAAAACAGAAAATAATGTCATTGTAATTGTTTACAATGTCAATGTCATTGTAATAATGTCATTATGTTGTTTGTAGAACTAAGTGAAAGTTGCTCAATCATGTCTGACTCTTTATGACACCATGGACTCTAGCCTGCCAGGCTCCACTGTCCTTGGAATTCTCCAGGCCAGAATACTGGAGTGGGTGGCCGTTCCCTTCTGCAGGAGATCTTCCCAACCCAGGGACTAAACCCAGGTTTCCCACAGTGCAGGGAGATTCCTTCCTGCTACCAGGGAAGCCCATTTGTAGAACTAAAATACATGATAATAACAGCCAACGCGTGGAGGAGATGATAAATATAATTATACTGTTATAAGGTTCAAATATTTAAAAACTGTGACTATGAAGTGCTATGATAAAGTTCACTGTGGTAAATTAAGGATGTACTTAATAATTTCTAGAGCAACCACTAAAATATAGCGTTAATATATTTGGATAAAATTCCAATAGAGAGAATAAAATCTTTTTAAAATATTTAAATAATCCAAAAGAAAGCAAGAGGAACGAAAGGGAGGAACAACCACAAAAACAAAAAGATGAAGAAAATGCAAAAAGTAAGTATTAAGACTTAAATACAAGATAGCAATAGCTATGCTAGATGTAATTAATTTAACATTTCAATTAAAAGGCATAGATACACATAACAAAGATTGTCTGAAAGAGATACACTTTAAATGTAAAGATACAAATTGCAGGTAAAAGCGTGGGAAGTAATATCATGCCAATAATAATTATAAAATAGGGTGGCACTATTAATATATGAAAAATTAGACTTTAAGATGAGTATCATCAGAGATAAAAGGAGCATTTTATATTTATAAAGGGCTTGATTCAACAGTAAGACATAAAACCCCCAATACATCTGCACCTACTATTAGGGCTTCAAAATAAATAAAGAAAAATTTGGCAGCAGTAGAGGGACTATAGACACAAAAATTTTTCAGTTTTTGTTTTGTCTCTATTTATTCATCAACATAATTGTACCAAAAAAAAGGTAGAGATGGTGTCAGCTCAGTGAATATATCTCACTTTTATTATTGTACAAATGAAAGCAGAAAAACATATAGTCAATGGACAATAATCTCTAAACTGATATATTTTTGTCTAGTTTTATTCAGTGAGTTCATGTGTTTTAACTAGGAATTTAATACAATTAATATTATTTGGGTTGTGTTAAGAATATAAACAGTCAAATGGGCTAGTCTTCTCTGACAGACAGTGAATGCCAAAGGGCAAGAAAAGTTTATCCTGGCAAGCAATAATCAGATGCCAGCTTGGAATTTACCAATTTCTTTTGGCAAATCAAAGATGTTTAGGATAACACATAGAGATTGTAGTTAACTGAATTAGAGTGGCCACAAAGACTTAAAGAAAAGCAATGTTTGGCTTGCTAAATTTTAATCCAATAGCAGTTCTTTGCTTTTAACAGCAATTGACATAGCATAATAATAGTTCCTGATCTATTTTCCCAAGGCTAGCAACAGTGTATATCTCAGTGTCTTCCACAAATTTTTGGACTGTACCCCACAGGAACTAATACATTTTATATCAATATACATAATACACACATACAAATATATACATATTTATTTGGAAACCTGAAAATAAAAATGTTTCATATATTCCCTTACAATGCTTAATAACAGTCTGCTCTATTCTGCTTTTTTTGTGTTCTATTCAGTTATATTCTATTATATATTTTTTCAATTCTATCAATATTATGCTGCATCCATAAATTGATTTCATGATCTATAAATGTGTCATCAATTACAATTTGAAAATTAACATTTAGATTATAATGAGTATGTTTGATTAGGTTATATAACCAAAATATATTTTAAAAGGTGATCTACATTCATTGTGTTAAATTAAGCTATTTATGTAATCATACTTTAAATAGAAATACTTAACTAGATTCTATTTCATTCAGTTCAGTTCAGTTCATTTCAGTCTCTCAGTCGTGTCCGACTCTTTGCGACCCCATGAATCACAGCACGCCAGGCCTCCCTGTGCATCACCAACTCCCGGAGTTCACTCAGACTCACGTCCATTGAGTCCGTGATACCATCCAGCCATCTCATCCTCGGTCGTCCCCTTCTCCTCCTGCCCCCAATCCCTCCCAGCATCAGGGTCTTTTCCAATGAGTCAACTCTTTGCATGAGGTGGCCAAAGTACTGGAGCTTCAGTTTTAGCATCATTCCTTCCAAAGAAATCCCAGGGTTGATCTCCTTCAGAATGGACTGGTTGGATCTCCTTGCAGTCCAAGGGACTCTCAAGAGTCTTCTCCAACACCACAGTTCAAAAGCATCAATTCTTCGGCGCTCAGCCTTCTTCACAGTCCAACTCTCACATCCATACATGACCACAGGAAAAACCATAGCCTTGACTAGACGGACCTTAGTCGGCAAAGTAATGTCTCTGCTTTTGAATATACTATCTAGGTTGGTCATAACTTTTCTTCCAAGGAGTAAGCGCCTTTTAATTTCATGGCTGCAGTCACCATCTGCAGTGATTTTGGAGCCCAAAAAAACAAAGTCTGACACTGTTTCTACTGTTTCCCCATCTATTTCCCATGAAGTGATGGGGCCAGATGCCATGATCTTCGTTTTCTGAATGTTGAGCTTTAAGCCAACTTTTCCACTCTCCTCTTTCACTTTCAACAAGAGGCTTTTTAGCTCCTCCTCACTTTCTGCCATAAGGGTGGTGTCATCTGCATATCTGAGGTTATTGATATTTCTCCCAGCAATCTTGATTCCAGCTTGTGTTTCTTCCAGTCCAGCGTTTCTCATGATGTACTCTGCATAGAAGTTAAATAAGCAGGGTGACAATATACAGCCTTGACGTACTCCTTTTCCTATTTGGAACCAGTCTGTTGTTCCATGTCCAGTTCTAACTGTTGCTTCCTGACCTGCATACAGATTTCTCAAGAGGCAGGTCAGGTGGTCTGGTATTCCCATCTCTTTCAGAATTTTCCACAGTTTACTGTGATCCACACAGTCAAAGGCTTTGGCATAGTCAATAAAGCAGAAATAGATGTTTCTCTGGAACTCTCTTGCCTTTTCCATGATCCAGCGGATGTTGGCAATTTGATCTCTGGTTCCTCTGCCTTTTCTAAAACCAGCTTGAACATCAGGAAGTTCCTGGTTCACATATTGCTGAAGTCTGGCTTGGAGAATTTTGAGCATTACTTTACTAGCATGTGAGATGAGTGCAACTGTGCGGTAGTTTGAGCATTCTTTGGCATTGCCTTTCTTTAGGATTGGAATGAAAACTGACCTTTTCCAGTCCTGTGGCCACTGCTGAGTTTTCCAGATTTGCTGGCATATTGAGTGCAGCACTTTCACAGCATCATCTTTCAGGATTTGAAACAGCTCAACTGGAATTCCATCACCTCCACTAGCTTTGTTCATAGTGATGCTTTCAAAGGCCCACTTGACTTCACATTCCAAGATATCTGGCTCTAGATTAGTCATCACATCATCATGATTATCTGGTTGGGGCATAGATTTGGATAATTGTGATATTGAATGGTTTGCCTTGGAAATGCTTTCTATTTCATTAGAAAAATTAATAAACCATTTCCTAATAGTATTCATCTGTGAGATAGGCATTATTCACCTTGCACTACTCAGTATCTGTGACCTCTTTTCCTCTTCAATTAAATGGGTTGTATTTACAAAAGGATTTCTTCAATAAGTTTTGAAAAGTCAATATGTAATGAAATGTATAATAGGAAAGTGATTTAGAAATATTGATGAAAAGAATTAGAGTAGAATAAGATCAAGAGGAGAAAATTACACAGAAGAATGAAGCAGAAAGAGAAAATAAGATAAAATAAAAACATTTGATAAATCAATGAAGAATGAAAAGATAAGAAATGTTATGCTACTGTGAAATCATAGAAATGTCAATTTCAACAGCCTTTCAAGACAATATTTACTAAAAATGGTAGCATAAAATGCACTGAGCATTTCTTACTTGTCAGGTACTCTCTCAGGTGCAGTGAAAGTGAAAGTCGCTCAGTCATGACCCCATGGCCTATACAGTCTATGGAATTCCTGAGGCCAGAATACCAGTGTGGGTGGCCTTTTCCTTCTCCAGGAGATCTACCTAACCCAAGGTTTGGACCGAGGTCTCCTGCATGCAGGTGGAATCTTTACCAGCTGAGCCACCAGGGAAACCCAAGAATACTGGAGTGCGTAGCCTATCCCTTTTACAGCAGACTTTCCTGACCCAGGAATCCAACGAAGGTCTCCTGCATTACAGGCGGATTCTTTACCAACTGAGCTACCAGGGAAGCCCATGTACTAAATCATTTATATTCTTATAACAGCCTCAGCCGGAAGATGTAGTTATTATATTCATTTCATATAGGAGCTAGTCAAAGCAAGGCTCTCAGGATCACAAACTGGTAAGTTCTAGAGCCACAGCTTACAAGGAGCATAGTCACAACTTCTAGGAGCATAGTTGATTAGCCCCAAAGTCCACACTCTTTCCTAATACCTCACATTCCACAGCTATTATAGTGTGAGTGAGAAAGAATTAGGCTAATGCTGTGAATAATGTGAATAAAGAGTATATTTCTTTTCTTTTTTTTTTGTCAAACAATTCAGGAAATGACAGAACCCTTCTTCATACCCATCTGACTCAAAGTTTGAAGCTTGATCTCTTAAAGAGCTACATTCTACAGAAATTTATTATGAACATTAACTACACTCCACACACGCCTCTGCATGTTTTACTCCTTTTGCAACATGCCCTTTAGTTCTCACAAAGACCTTGTGGAAAGCTCTTATCATCTCTGTGTTGTATATATATGAAGCCATTCACATACAGATGGTTTAATAGCTTATATAAAATCATGAAGATAGTAAATAGAGTTGTTATTGTTCAGGTACTCCATCATGTCTGACTCTGCGACCCCACAGACTTCAGCATGCCAGGCCTTTTTGCCTTCACCATCTTCTGAAGTTTGCCCAAATTCATGTCCATAGCTTGAAGATTATTTAATGGAGGAACCATAGAAAATTAGCATTTTTTAATATGTATAAAAGAGACAATATAAAATATTTTGGGAGAGTCAAATTTGGAAATTTTCAAGAATAGTTCTGAAGAAGTTAGGATTGACATATATAATACAAACATCAGTTAAATTTGAATTTCAGGTAAAGAATGAATATTGGTGACATACTTATACTAATGATTGTTTTCACTGAATACAACAATTTTAAAGAAAGTGTATATATCACATATAGCAATCCTAACATTGAAAATTTCAGTTCAAGGTGTGATCCAATTTTGAAGTTGACTAAAATGACACACTAGACAGTTAAGGAGAAATGAAACAAACAAACAATAAGGTTAAAATACATCATAACACAAAAAAGAAGAATGTAGTATAACACATGGAAATGATGGCTAACCCTACGATATATCAGATATGACTTGGAAGATTTATTGCAAGGATGAGTCACCAAGGGAAAAAAAAAGATTAGATTTATGATTATGTATAATCCAAGAAAATAGAAGTCGAGAAAAAATATTTTTATGAACAGAAATAAAAGCATGATACAATATGTTGTCAAAAGTATGTCAGATGTATTATTTGTAATGTATGTAAGTATCATAAAATTCTGTTAGAAAGACAATGTCAACCACCACGTGAAAGAGTGGTTTTTTATTTTTGTTAGAGTCTATGGTTGTATCAATATTATTTTTTTAGGTACAAAATTTTTCTCCAAGAAAATCTTATGTATAATATCAATATGTAAAATAGACAAGTAACTACAGTAGTGGAAGCCCCTAAGAAGCCTTTTATCACAATAAATACCAGATGAACAAGTTAGCAGTCTTGAACATTAAAATAGTGATAACTTTCCTTACTATATAATAAACTCACATGCATTCAAAATTGTAAAATATTTTAAAATCTCAAAGCATCAATTTCTAATTGATTCTTATTTTCAAATATAATTGAAATGTTCCTCCTTTTGGAGTGCTTGCCTTACTGGTAGTTGACACAAAGACAGTATATATCCTGAATAACTCCACAGTGATAAAAGCTATGATATCTCTCTTGCTTCCTCTAAAGTGGGTTCTAAAGTACAAAAGACTTGATCAATAATATATTTGAAGCAAAGACACATATTTTCAGTTTAAAAAAAAAAGATAGAAATTGTGGGCAATAAGGAATAAAGCTGTGAAGTATAGAGTCAAAGATACCTACTTTCCTGATTGCTGTGGTATCAGAACTAAAAATATGTTTTAAAAACAAGAAATGTTACTTGAAAATTACTTACTTCCTGTGTCAAGATGGCATTATTACAAGAGAGATGAAAAAGAAAAAGGAACAGAAACCTTGCTTTTATTTCAAAGTGGCAAGGTATGGGTATGATTTAAAATAGAATATAAAGTCATCTCTCACATAAAGGAAGTGTAAAGCTCTGGGATTTAAAGAGCATAAGTAGGTATTTCCAATTGCAAAATCATTTAATGGAGTACAAAGGCAGAGGACAGAAACTGAAGAAAGAGCAGGAGACAGAATGCTTCATCTTCACCTACACTGTATAAGCCTTTCTAGAAATTCTGGTTATGGGCTTTTATTTATTACATTCTCTTTCTGGGGCATTCCCACCTGCTTCCAAGACTTCAGATTTCACTTTTATGTTGTTAGTGCTCATAAGTACAACAGATATTTTTCAACATTTAATAAGACTTGTACAGAGCAGACTTTGTGCATGAGAGAGAGGGAGGGAGAAAGGAAATGTAATGGGAAGATGAATGTGAGGACACCCAAAGCAATAGAGATTATGCTTCGTAGTTTCACACCTAGTTCTGAAACATCTCCATTCTCACCTTTGGTGTGAAAGAGATGGGAATACTAGACCACCTAACCTGCCTCTTGAGAAATCTGTATGCAGGTCAGGAAGCAACAGTTAGAACTGGATATGGAACAACAGACTGGTTCCAAATAGGAAAAGGAGTACATCAAGGCTGATATTGTCACCCTGCTTATTTAACTTATATGCAGAGCACATCATGAGAAACACTGGACTGGAAGAAACACAAGCTGGAATCAAGATTGCCAGGAGAAATATCAATAACCTCAGATATGCAGATGACACCACCCTTATGGCAGAAAGTGAAGAGGAGCTAAAAAGCCTCTTGATGAAAGTGAAAGAGGAGAGTGAAAAAGTTGGCTTAAAGCTCGACATTCAGAAAACGAAGATCATGGCATCCAGTCCCATCACTTCATGGGAAATAGATGGGGAAACAGTGGATACAGTGTCAGACTTTATTTTTGTGGGCTCCAAAATCACTGAAGATGGTGACTGCAGCCATGAAATTAAAAGATGCTTACTCCTTGGAAGAAAAGTTATGACCAACCTAGATAATATATTCAAAAGCAGAGACATTATTTTGCTGACTAAGGTCCGTCTAGTCAAGGCTATGGTTTTTCCTGTGGTCATGTATGGATGTGAGAGTTGGACTGTGAAGAAGGCTGAGTGCCAAAGAATTGATGCTTTTGAACTGTGGTGTTGGAGAAGACTCTTGAGAGTCCCTGGGACTGCAAGGAGATCCAACCAATCCATTCTGAAGGAGATCAACCCTGGGATGTCTTTGGAAGGAATGATGCTAAAACTGAAGATCCAGTACTTTGGCCACCTCATGTAAAGAGTTGACTCATTGGAAAAGACCCTGATGTTGGGAGGGATTGGGGGCAGGAGGAGAAGGGGACAACTGAGGATGAGATGGCTGGATGGCATCACTGACTCAATGAACGTGAGTCTGAACGAACTCTGGGAGTTGGTGATGGACAGGAAGGCCTGGCATGCTGCGATTCATGGGGTCACAAAGAGTCAGACACGACTGAGCGACTGAACTGAACTGAACTTGGGAGTAGACTTAGCGTAAAATAGAAACACCCTTTCAGTTTATATCTTGAATTCTGGACTTGGAGATGGGGCTGTAGCATTGGTCTTGGGCGTGAGCAGCTTGAGCAGACAGAATTTAAAGGTTCTCACATTTGTGGAAATGGTAACCCACTCCAGTATTCTTGCCTTGAGAATCCCATGGACACAGGAGCCTGGCGAGCTACAGTCCATATGGCCGTAGAGTCGAATATGACTAAGAGGCTAAGCACACACACAATTTTCATGCAGCAGTTGTCATAACTCTATGCTGTGTTGGAAGATAACAAATTCACCATGAAGTCTGCAGTGGCAGAGCAAGAAAGCCACACTTCTCTCCTCAGCTAGCAGATGCTGAGGGAGACTCCTCACCTGTGTTTTCCTTTGTTGGGAAATGTAGCAGAAACCTAGGGCCTGGAAGATTCCTTGAGTCTAATGACATTTGAATCAGCTTGAGAGTGCTAATGGGTCCTGACTAGTCCAAAAGAGAGATTAATTTACTAGCAACACCAAACTAGATTCCAGCACTAAAAAAAAGTCAAGAGCTGGTGACTAGATGATGTGTGAAAGTCGCTCAGTCATGTCCGACTCTTTGCGAACCCTTGGACAAGATAGCCCATGTAATTCTCCAGGCCAGAATACTGAAGTGGGTGGTTCTCTTCTCCACGGGATTTTCCAACCCAGAGATTGAACCCAGATCTCCCGTATGGCAGGTCGATTCTTTACCAGCTGAGCCACAAGGGGAAGCCCAAGGGAAGACCAGATGATGCTGAGTGTTTCACTCCAGTTGTGTCTGACTCTTTGAGACCCCGTGGACTGTAGTCCACCAGGCTCTGCTGTTCATGGGATTCCCCAGGTACAAATACTGGAATGGGTTGCTGTGCTCAGCTCCAGGGATCTTCCCAACTCAGGGATCAAACCCCCATCTTCTGTGTCTCCTGCATTGACAGGCAGGTTCTTTACTAATAGAGCCAACTGGCGCTCTGTATGTTTAAGGACCCACAATTTAAACACAAACACATACATATAATAAAAAAAAATGTTTACTATGTTGTACACGTGAAAGTGAAAAGGAGTCCCCATAAAACCAAGATGATGCTGAGGACAG
The DNA here is from genome assembly GCA_006408695.1 of Aepyceros melampus. Taxonomy (NCBI): domain Eukaryota; kingdom Metazoa; phylum Chordata; class Mammalia; order Artiodactyla; family Bovidae; genus Aepyceros; species Aepyceros melampus. Next base: position 265,693 of record SJXQ01008221.1, on the reverse strand, counting down.
TGCCTAAACCCCAAAGTGATATTTCTCATTATAGCTGCTCCAACTTTGTCCTCTCTCTGCCCATCTTCACCACCCACATCAGAGGATGAAAAAGCCATATACTTTATCCAAGAGCAACATTTTGCTTTTATCAAAATGAGACTAATCATCACTTAAGTATAAGCCTTACATTGTTGTACAAGATTAGGTTTATTGTTGGTAACTAAAGTTTATTATTTCATATTAAATCATAAATGAATTCTGACAAGGAAGTAATAAAATAGGTAAATAACATTAGAAAGCATTGCTTTCTCAGCATATAAGAGTTATGGATAGGTAAATTTTGCTTACTTACTACTAACAATTCTGTTCATTTTGCTGTATTTACTAACACCTGATATATATTTAGCAACTATGCCTCCAGAATTTGATAATGGAGAAAGTTGAAGGAGACAATATTGTTGAAAGGAGGACTAAGGTCCTAGCTTTAAAATCTCTTTGCTCTGAAGAACTTTTCACTCAGAGTGAATGCTTATTTAGTGTGTTTTTTGATGGAATTGAATAAAACTTATTTGGTGCTTTTCCCAGTGTCATAAGGAGTGCCTCTATGAAACTGCTTATTAGGCTTTTAGAACAGATAAATGCAGAAATTATGACTAGCAGTTATACATGAAATTTTATTTATCCCGGCAATATGCAAGTTCAGTCTCTGTAGGTTCAAATCTGTGGGTGTGCATTGGTAACTCTCTTAAGATTCAGATTCAAGTAATAGTTAGTGATTGCCACTTACAGACCAGACCTAATGCAAAGCTCATTACAAACATCTTTATCACTGATACTCCCTAAAAAAAATCTGTGAGGTGAATATTCTTATACACAATGTTTAGATGAGAAAACTGATATTGAAAACAGTTAATTAACCTCTCAAGAATAAATACTATAAAGATGATAGATCTAAAATTTGAATTTTGTTTGTCCTGTGATTTAAACCCTTAACACATTTATTGTTGATGCTGTTGTTGATTTTCTTCTTGTTTTTAATCTGCCTTTTCTAGGCCCCATCAGAAACCAACCTCTGTTCCCCAGGCTCTGATATTCATCATCTATCCCTGCTCCCAGAACCCCAAATTAAACAGATTGGAGCTCTTTAAGTAATATTTCAAAATAAAAGCCAAAACAAACCCAGTGTGGCTACATGGCAGATGTTCTAGTTCTAGGCTAAATTAGTCATCAAATCTGCCTCTCTTTGTATGTTTTTATTGTTGTTGATTTTGGAGAATGATACCAAATTAATGAATTGCTTTTCAAATCCCCCTTGAAAATGTGCTTATAGCCAAAGATGGTAGACCCAGGTGTGCTAGAAGAATTAATTAGAATGTGCACATTAGAGGCATCTCAAAAGGCTGCATATCCAATGCAAATTTCCTAGTACTTAATGTCCATTCAGATGTGTGTGGTGATTGCAGTATTACAGAGGACAAAGCTAGGATGCTGAGAGCTTATAAACTTGGATAGAGCTTTCTTGTGTACTCGGGAGAAAACTGAATGAGGTGAGATGGCAAAATCTTTTACTGATTCCTCTGGAATTGATCATTATTGCATTAGCAGTCGAATGCACATCTTGCATAATAATTATGTTGTGATAATAAGACTTTCAAATTTTGGCTTGATCCAGTGCATAATGTTCAGGACATATTTATGTATATAGGGTCCCTTTTAAAGTACTCACTGTCAAATACTAGTGTCATGTGATAAACATCTCTAGTATCCATATTCATCATCTAGGGGTTATCTCTTATCTTTAAAAATTCTTATAATTTCTATTGGACTTTACTGAGTTAGTAAGTCACACCTTTGGGGCACAGATTTGTAACAATTTGAGAGACAGTGTAAGAGGTTCTGTCTAACAGATGAAACTCAAAATGGTGTTATTCTGAGTAAGCCAGTTGGAAAATGGTGCTTTAGATCTGTGACAAAAAGGACTCACCACTGATGTCAGAATTAGATTTAAATTAATAGTCATAAGCAGAACTGGGCAGTCTCAGACCTCCTCTAGACAGGAACAGGCTTCCTAGTATATAGCAAAGAGGTGCAGAATGAATGCATTTTGTAGATAAGTGTTTCTGAATAGAGAATCACAGTGGAGCCTGGCCACACTTTAGTTCTTCTCCCAGATTGGCCAACCAAGTAAGTATTTTATCATTTGAAAATGTAAAGTGTTCTATCCTATAGAATAACATCTTGCTTTGTTAAAACAAATGGGGAACACGTGTATACCTGTGGCGGATTCATGTTGATGTATGGCAAAACCAATACAATATTGTAAAGTAACCTCCAATTAAAATAAATAAATTTATATTTTTTTTAAAAAGCCAAAACAAACCACCAAAAAGTTTAAGTACACTAATTTGAAAGTTGAATTGTACTTTTTTTTCTTTTTTTAATTGGAGGATAACTGCCTTACAATTATGTGTTATTGCCATACATCAACATGAATCAGCCACAGGTATACATATGTCACCTCCATCCTGAACTCCCCTCCTATATGCCTCCCTATTCCCAACCCTCTAGGTTGTCACAGTGGGTTGAGCTCGCTGTGTCACATAGCAAATTCCCACTTACTATCTATTTTACTTACGGTAATGTATGTTTCCATGCTATTTTCTCAGTTTGTCCCACTGTCTCCTTCCTCCACTCTGTCCACAAGTGTGTTCTCTATGTCTGTGTCTCTATTGCTGCCCTGCAAATAGGATCATCAAAAATATAGGCAAGAGCTATCATCTCTCTAAGAGTCTTTTTCTGTTTCAAACAGTAAGTGTAAAGCTGTATATCTCTGCAGGCTAGTCCAGCACAATGAATTATTTTAAGGATTTAATGTTGGCTGTGAGAAACCATCACAGTTCTCACTCGAGAAGGCCAAAGCAACTTAGAAGTTGTGATACAAACGTGTGTTGCGTGTTCCTGCACATTTAAGCTGAGGGGGCCCAAACTATGCTTACAGAATCTCATGATTATATTATATTCTAAGGCATTAGTTACCTATTTATGCTGTCAGTCAGTCAGTTTAGTCACTCAGTTGTCTTCAACTTTTGTGACCCCATGGACTGCACACGCCAGGCTTCCCTGTCCATCACCAACTCCTGGAGCCTACTCAAACTCATGTCCATCGAGTCAGTGATGCCATCCGACAATCTCATCCTTTTTGTCCCATTCTCCTCCTGCCTTCAGTCTTTCCCACCATCAGGCTCTTTTCCAATGAGTTAGCTCTTTGCATCAGGCGGCCAGAGTACTGGAGTTTCAGCTTCAGCATCAGTTCTTCCAATGAATATTCAGGACTTATTTCTTTTAGGATGGACTGGTTGAATCTTCTTTCAGTTCAAGGGACTCTCAAGAGTCTTTTCCAACACCACAGTTCAAAAGTATTAATTCTTTGGCACTCAGATTTCTTTATAGTCCAACTCTCACATCCATACATAACTATTGGATAAACCATAGCCTTGACTAGATGGACCTTTGTTGGCAAAGTAATGTCTCTGCTTTTTAATATGCTGTCTAGGTTGGTCATAACTTTCCTTCCAATGAGTGTCTTTTAATTTTATGGCTGCACTCCCCACCTGCAGTGATTTTGGAGCCCAGGAAAATAAAGTGTGTCAGTTTCCATTGTTTCCCTATCTATTTGCCATAAAGTGATGGGACTGGATGCCATGATCCTAGTTTTCTGAACTTTGAGTGTTAAGTCAACTTTTTCACTCTCCTCTTTCACTTTCATGAAGAGGCTCTTTAGTTCTTTGCTTTCTGCCATAAGGGTGGTGTCATCTCTGCATTCTTGCCACCTCTTCTTAATGTCCTCTGCTTCTGTTAGGTGCTTGTCATTTCAGTCCTTTATTGTGCCCATCTTTGCATGAAATGTTCCCTTGGTATCTCCAATTTTCTTGAAGTGATCTCTAGTCTTTCCTATTATATTGTTTTCCTCTATTTCTTTGCTTTGTTCACTTAAGAAGGCTTTCTTAGCTCTCTTTGCTGTTTTTGGAACTCTGCATTCAGATGGGTATATCTTTCCTTTAATCCTTTGCGTTTCACTTCTCTACCTTTCTCGGCTACTTGTAAGGTGTACTCAGCCATTTTGCTTTGTGCATTTTTTTCTTTGGGACGACTTTTGTCACAGCCTCCTATACAATGTTATGACTTCCATCCATAGTTCTGCAAGCACTCTATTAGATCTAATTCCTTGAATCTGTTTGTTACTCTCCCTGTATAATTATGCCTGCCTGCTAAGTTGTTTCCGTTGTGTCTCTTTGCAGCCCCATTTACCATAGCCTGCCAGTCCCGTCTGTGCATGTTATTCTCTAGACAAGAATACTGGAGTGGGTTGCCTCTCTCTTCTCCAGGTGATCATCCAGATCCAGGGATCAAACCACAGTCTCTTATGTCTCCTGCATTCGTTCGTTAATTCAGTCGCTCAGTCATGTCCGACTCTTTGCGACCCCATGAACCGCAGCACGTCAGGCCTCCCTGTTCATCACCAACTCCCGGAGTTCACTCAGACTCACGTCCACTGAGTCCGTGATGCCATCCAGCCATCTCATCCTCGGTCGTCCCCTTCTCCTCCTGCCCCCAATCCCTCCCAGCATCAGGGTCTTTTTCCAATGAGTCAACTCTTCACAAGAGGTAGCCAAAGTACTGGAGCTTCAGTTTTAGCATCATTCCTTCCAAAGAAATCCCAGGGTTGATCTCCTTCAGAATGGACTGGTTGGATCTCCTTGCAGTCCAAGGGACTCTCAAGAGTCTTCTCCAGCACCACAGTTCAAAAGCATCAATTCTTCAGCGCTCAGCCTTCTTCACAGT